>CM033033.1:12647088-12745214 GCA_019207045.1 Branchiostoma floridae x Branchiostoma belcheri | reverse complement strand
ACGGATTGCAGGTTTAACTCCCCACAAAGAGACCTTTCCAATGATACCATAGTTTGCCTATTTCGGACACTTTTTGAAAAATCAACATTTTAAGTTGAGGTTAGATGTGGTTAACTTAAACGCGAATAACTCGCCTATAACAAGAGCTATCAAAAAACGGATTGCAGTGTTCAACTCCCCACAAAGAGACCTTTCTAATGATACCATAGTTTGCCTATTTCGGACACTTTGAAAAAATCAACATTTTAAGTTGCGGTTAGTGTGGTTAACTTTAAACGCGAATAATCGCCAATAACAAGAGCTATCAAAAAACGGATTGCAGTGTTCAAACTCCCCACAAAGAGACCTTTCTAATGATACATAGTTTGCCTATTTCGGACACTTTTGAAAAATCAACATTTTGGGTCGCGGTTAGATGGGACTTAGCTAAAGAACGGGAATAACTCGCCAACAACAAGAGCTATCAAAAAACGGATTGCAGTGTTCAACTCCCCACAAAGAGACCTTTCTAATGATACCATAGTTTGCCTATTTCGGACACTTTTGAAAAATCAACATTTTGGGTGAGGTTAGGTGGTAACTTTAAACGCAAATAACCGCCTATACAAGAGCTATCAAAAAACGGATTGCAGTGTTCAACTCCCACAAAGAGACCTTTCTAATGATACCATAGTTTGCCTATTTCGGACACTTTGAAAAATCAACATTTGGGTGAGGTTAGATGTGGTTAACTTTAAAACGCGAATAACTCGCCTATAACAAGAGCTATCAAAAAACGGATTGCAGTGTTCAACTCCCACAAAGAGACCTTTCTAATGATACCATAGTTTGCCTATTTCGGACACTTTTGAAAAATCAACATTTTAAGTTGAGGTTAGATGTGGTTAACTTTAAACGGAATAACTCGCCTATAACAAGAGCTATCAAAAAACGGATTGCAGTGTTCAACTCCCACAAAGAGACCTTTCTAATGATACCATAGTTTGCCTATTTCGGACACTTTTGAAAAATCAACATTTTGGGTCGCGGTTAGGGGGACTTAGCTAAGAACGGGAATAACTCGCCAACAACAAGAGCTATCAAAAAACGGATTGCAGTGTTCAACTCCCCACAAAGACCTTTCTAATGATACCATAGTTTGCCTATTTCGGACACTTTTGAAAAATCAACATTTTAAGTTGAGGTTAGATGTGGGTAACTTTAAACGCGAATAACTCGCCTATAACAAGAGCTATCAAAAAACGGATTGCAGTGTTCAACTCCCCACAAAGAGACCTTTCTAATGATACCATAGTTTGCCTATTTCGGACACTTTTGAAAAATCAACATTTTAAGTTGAGGTTAGATGTGACTTAACTTTAAACGCGAATAACTCGCCAATAACAAGAGCTATCAAAAAACGGATTGCAGTGTTCAACTCCCCACAAAGAGACCTTTCTAATGATACCATAGTTTGCCTATTTCGGACACTTTTGAAAAATCAACATTTTGGGTCGCGGTTAGGGGGACTTAGCTAAAACGGAATAACTCGCCAAACAAGAGCTATCAAAAACGGATTGCAGTGTTCAACTCCCCACAAAGAGACCTTTCTAATGATACCATAGTTTGCCTTTTCGGACACTTTTGAAAAATCAACATTTTGGGTCGCGGTTAGGGGGACTTAGCTAAGAACGGGAATAACTCGCCAACAACAAGAGCTATCAAAAAACGGATTGCAGTGTTCAACTCCCACAAAGAGACCTTTCTAATGATACCATAGTTTGCCTATTTCGGACACTTTTGAAAATCAACATTTTAGTGAGGTTAGATGTGGTTAACTTTAAACGCGAATAACTCGCCTATAACAAGAGCTATCAAAAAACGGATTGCAGTGTTCAACTCCCCACAAAGAGACCTTTCTAATGATACCATAGTTTGCCTATTTCGGACACTTTTGAAAAATCAACATTTTAAGTCGCGGTTAGATGTGGTTAGCTTTAACGCGAATAACTCGCCTATAACAAGAGCTATCAAAAAACGGATTGCAGTGTTCAACTCCCCACAAAGAGACCTTTCTAATGATACCATAGTTTGATTTCGGACACTTTTGAAAAATCAACATTTTGGGTCGCGGTTAGGGGACTTAGCTAAGAACGGAATAACTCGCCAACAACAAGAGCTATCAAAAAACGGATTGCAGTGTTCAACTCCCCACAAAGAGACCTTTCTAATGATACCATAGTTTGCCTATTTCGGACACTTTTGAAAAATCAACATTTTGGGTCGCGGTTAGGGGTTAACTTTAAAGCGAATAACTCGCCTATAACAAGAGCTATCAAAAAACGGATTGCAGTGTTCAACTCCCACAAAAGAGACCTTTAATGATACCATAGTTTGCCTATTTCGGACACTTTGAAAAAATCAACATTTAAGTTGAGGTTAGATGTGGTTAACTTTAAACGCGAATAACTCGCCAATAACAAGAGCTATATCAAAAACGGATTGCAGTGTTCAACTCCCCACAAAGAGACCTTTCTAATGATACCATAGTTTGCCTATTTCGGACACTTTTGAAAAATCAACATTTTAAGTTGAGGTTAGATGTGGTTAACTTTAAACGCGAATAACTCGCCTATAACAAGAGCTATCAAAAAACGGATTGCAGTGTTCAACTCCCCACAAAGAGACCTTTCTAATGATACCATAGTTTGCCTATTTCGGACACTTTTGAAAATCAACATTTTGGGTTCGCGGTTAGGGGGGTTAGCTAAGAACGGGAATAACTCGCCAATAACAAGAGCTATCAAAAAACGGATTGCAGTGTTCAACTCCCCACAAAGAGACCTTTCTAATGATACCATAGTTTGCCTATTTCGGACACTTTTGAAAAATCAACATTTTAAGTTGAGGTTAGATGGGTTAACTTTAAACGCGAATAACTCGCCTATAACAAGAGCTATCAAAAAACGGATTGCAGTGTTCAACTCCCACAAAGAGACCTTTCTAATGATACCATAGTTTGCCTATTTCGGACACTTTTGAAAAATCAACATTTTGGGTCGCGGTTAGGGGGACTTAGCTAAGAAACGGAATAACTCGCCAACACAAGAGCTATCAAAAAACGGATTGCAGTGTTCAACTCCCCACAAAGAGACCTTTCTAATGATACCATAGTTTGCCTATTTCGGACACTTTTGAAAAATCAACATTTTAAGTTGAGGTAGATGTGGTTAACTTTAAACGCGAATAACTCGCCTATAACAAGAGCTATCAAAAAAACGGATTGCAGTGTTCAACTCCCACAAAGAGACCTTTCTAATGATACCATAGTTTGCCTATTTCGGACCTTTTGAAAAATCAACATTTTAAGTTGAGGTTAGATGTGGTTAACTTTAAACGCGAATAACTCGCCATAACAAGAGCTATCAAAAACGGATTGCAGTGTTCAACTCCCCACAAAGAGACCTTTCTAATGATACCATAGTTTGCCTATTTCGGACACTTTTGAAAATCAACATTTAAGTTGGGTTAGGGTGAGATGTGGTTAACTTTAAACGCGAATAACTCGCCTATAACAAGAGCTATCAAAAAAACGGATTGCAGTGTTCAACTCCCCACAAAGAGACCTTCTAATGATACCATAGTTTGCCTATTTCGGACACTTTTGAAAAATCAACATTTTGGGTCGCGGTTAGGGGGACTTAGCTAAGAACGGGAATAACTCGCCAACAACAAGAGCTATCAAACGAACGGATTGCAGTGTTCAACTCCCCACAAAGAGACCTTTCTATGATACCATAGTTTGCCTATTTCGGACACTTTTGAAAAATCAACATTTTGGTTGAGGTTAGATGTGGTTAACTTTAAACGCGAATAACTCGCCTATAACAAGAGCTATCAAAAAACGGATTGCAGTGTTCAACTCCCCACAAAGAGACCTTTCTAATGATACCATAGTTTGCCTATTTCGGACACTTTTGAAAAATCAACATTTTAAGTTGAGGTTAGATGTGTTAACTTTAAAACGCGAATAACTCGCCTATAACAAGAGCTATCAAAAAACGGATTGCAGTGTTCAACTCCCCACAAAGAGACCTTTCTAATGATACCATAGTTTGCCTATTTCGGACACTTTTGAAAATCAACATTTTGGGTCGCGGTTAGGGGGACTTAGCTAAGAAACGCGAATAACTCGCAATAACAAGAGCTATCAAAAAACGGATTGCAGTGTTCAACTCCCCACAAAGAGACCTTTCTAATGATACCATAGTTTGCCTATTTCGGACACTTTTGAAAATCAACATTTTGGGTCGCGGTTAGGGGACTTAGCTAAGAACGCGAATAACTCGCCAATAACAAGAGCTATCAAAAAACGGATTGCAGTGTTCAACTCCCCACAAAGAGACCTTTCTAATGATACCATAGTTTGCCTATTTCGGACACTTTTGAAAAATCAACATTTTAGTGAGGTTAGATGTGGTTAACTTTAAACGCGAATAACTCCTATACAAGAGCTATCAAAAAACGGATTGCAGTGTTCAACTCCCCACAAAGAGACCTTTCTAATGATACCATAGTTTGCCTATTTCGGACACTTTTGAAAAATCAACATTTTAGTTGAGGTTAGAGGTGTGGTTAATTTAAACGCGAATAACTCGCCTATAACAAGAGCTATCAAAAAACGGATTGCAGTGTTCAACTCCCCACAAAGAGACCTTTCTAATGATACCATAGTTTGCCTATTTCGGACACTTTTGAAAAATCAACATTTGGGTCGCGGTTAGGGGGACTTAGCTAAGAACGGGAATAACTCGCCAACAACAAGAGCTATCAAAAAACGGATTGCAGTGTTCAACTCCCACAAAGAGACCTTTCTAATGATACCATAGTTTGCCTATTTCGGACACTTTTGAAAAATCAACATTTTAAGTTGAGGTTAGATGTGGTAACTTAAACGCGAATAACTCGCCTATAACAAGAGCTATCAAAAAACGGATTGCAGTGTTCAACTCCCCACAAAGAGACCTTTCTAATGATACCATAGTTTGCCTATTTCGGACACTTTTGAAAAATCAACATTTTAAGTTGAGGTTAGATGTGGTTAACTTTAAACGAATAACTCGCCTATAACAAGAGCTATCAAAAAACGGATTGCAGTGTTCAACTCCCCACAAAGAGACCTTTCTAATGATACCATAGTTTGCCTATTCGGACACTTTTGAAAATCAACATTTTAAGTTGAGGTTAGATGTGGTTAACTTTAAACGCGAATAACTCGCCTATAACAAGAGCTATCAAAAAACGGATTGCAGTGTTCAACTCCCCACAAAGAGACCTTTCTAATGATACCATAGTTTGCCTATTTCGGACACTTTTGAAAAATCAACATTTTGGGTCGCGGTTAGGGACTTAGCTAAACGGAATAACTCGCCAACAACAAGAGCTATCAAAAAACGGATTGCAGTGTTCAACTCCCCACAAAGAGACCTTTCTAATGATACCATAGTTTGCCTATTTCGGACACTTTTGAAAAATCAACATTTTAATTGAGGTTAGATGTGGTTACTTTAACGCGAATAACTCGCCTATAACAAGAGCTATCAAAAAACGGATTGCAGTGTTCAACTCCCCACAAAGAGACCTTTCTAATGATACCATAGTTTGCCTATTTCGGACACTTTTGAAAAATCAACATTTTGGGTCGCGGTTAGGGGGACTTAGCTAAGAACGGGAATAACTCGCCAACAACAAGAGCTATCAAAAAACGGATTGCAGTGTTCAACTCCCCACAAAGAGACCTTTCTAATGATACCATAGTTTGCCTATTTCGGACACTTTTGAAAATCAACATTTTAAGTTGAGGTTAGATGTGGTTAACTTTAAACGCGAATAACTCGCCTATAACAAGAGCTATCAAAAACGGATTGCAGTGTTCAACTCCCCACAAAGAGACCTTTCTAATGATACCATAGTTTGCCTATTTCGGACACTTTTGAAAAATCAACATTTTGGGTCGCGGTTAGATGGGTTACTTTAAACGCGAATAACTCGCCAATAACAAGAGCTATCAAAAAACGGATTGCAGTGTTCAACTCCCCACAAAGAGACCTTTCTAATGATACCATAGTTTGCCTATTTCGGACACTTTTGAAAAATCAAATTTTAAGTTGAGGTTAGATGTGGTTAACTTTAAACGCGAATAACTCGCCTATAACAAGAGCTATCAAAAAACGGATTGCAGTGTTCAACTCCCCACAAAGAGACCTTTCTAATGATACCATAGTTTGCCTATTTCGGACACTTTTGAAAAATCAACATTTTGGGTCGCGGTTAGGGGGACTTAGCTAAGAACGGGAATAACTCGCCAACAACAAGAGCTATCAAAAAACGGATTGCAGTGTTCAACTCCCCACAAAGAGACCTTTCAATGATACCATAGTTTGCCTATTTCGGACACTTTTGAAAATCAACATTTTAAGTTGAGGTTAGATGTGGTTAACTTTAAACGCAATAACTCGCCTATAACAAGAGCTATCAAAAAACGGATTGCAGTGTTCAACTCCCCACAAAGAGACCTTTCTAATGATACCATAGTTTGCCTATTTCGGACACTTTTGAAAAATCAACATTTTGGGTCGCGGTTAGGGGGACTTAGCTAAGAACGGGAATAACTCGCCAAAACAAGAGCTATCAAAAAACGGATTGCAGTGTTCAACTCCCCACAAAGAGACCTTTCTAATGATACCATAGTTTGCCTATTTCGGACACTTTTGAAAAATCAACATTTTGGGTCGCGGTTAGGGGGACTTAGCTAAGAACGGGAATAACTCGCCAACAACAAGAGCTATCAAAAAACGGATTGCAGTGTTCAACTCCCCACAAAGAGACCTTTCTAATGATACCATAGTTTGCCTATTTCGGACACTTTTGAAAAATCAACATTTTGGGAGGTTAGATGTGGTTAACTTTAAACGCAAATAACTCGCCTATAACAAGAGCTATCAAAAAACGGATTGCAGTGTTCAACTCCCCACAAAGAGACCTTTCTAATGATACCATAGTTTGCCTATTTCGGACACTTTTAAAAATCAACATTTTGGGTCGCGGTTAGGGGGACTTAGCTAAGAACGGAATAACTCGCCAACAACAAGAGCTATCAAAAAACGGATTGCAGTGTTCAACTCCCCACAAGAGACTAAGACCATCTTTCTAATGATACCATAGTTTGCCTATTCGGACACTTTTGAAAAATCAACATTTTAAGTTGAGGTTAGATGTGGTTAACTTTAACGCGAATAACTCGCCTATAACAAGAGCTATCAAAAAACGGATTGCAGTGTTCAACTCCCCACAAAGAGACCTTCTAATGATACCATAGTTTGCCTATTTCGGACACTTTGAAAAATCAACATTTTGGGTCGCGGTTAGGGGGACTTAGCTAAGAACGGGAATAACTCGCCAACAACAAGAGCTATCAAAAAACGGATTGCAGTGTTCAACTCCCCACAAAGAGACCTTTCTAATGATACCATAGTTTGCCTATTTCGGACACTTTTGAAAAATCAACATTTTGGGTCGCGGTTAGGGGGACTTAGCTAAGAACGGGAATAACTCGCCAACAACAAGAGCTATCAAAAAACGGATTGCAGTGTTCAACTCCCCACAAAGAGACCTTTCTAATGATACCATAGTTTGCCTATTTCGGACACTTTTGAAAAATCAACATTTTGGGTCGCGGTTAGGGGACTTAGCTAAGAACGGGAATAACTCGCCAACAACAAGAGCTATCAAAAAACGGATTGCAGTTTCAACTCCCCACAAAGAGACCTTTCTAATGATACCATAGTTTGCCTATTTCGGACACTTTTGAAAAATCAACATTTTGGGTCGCGGTTAGGGGGACTTAGCTAAGAACGGGAATAACTCGCCAACAACAAGAGCTATCAAAAAACGGATTGCAGTGTTCAACTCCCCACAAAGAGACCTTTCTAATGATACCATAGTTTGCCTATTTCGGACACTTTTGAAAAATCAACATTTTGGGTCGCGGTTAGGGGGACTTAACTAAGAACGGGAATAATTCGCCAACGAACAAGAGCTATCAAAAAACGGATTGCAGTGTTTAACTCCCCACAAAGAGACCTTTCTAATGATACCATAGTTTGCCTATTTCGGACACTTTTGAAAAATCAACATTTTAAGTTGAGGTTAGATGTGATTAACTTTAAACGCAAATAACTCGCCTATAGCAAGAGCTATCAAAAAACGGATTGCAGTGTTCAACTCCCCACAAAGAGACCTTTCTAATGATACCATAGTTTGCCTATTTCGGACACTTTTGAAAAATCAACATTTGGGTCGCGGTTAGGGGGACTTAGCTAAGAACGGGAATAACTCGCCAACAACAAGAGCTATCAAAAAACGGATTGCAGTGTTCAACTCCCCACAAAGAGACCTTTCTAATGATATCATAGTTTGCCTATTTCGGACACTTTGAAAAATCAACATTTTGGGTCGCGGTTAGGGGGACTTAGCTAAGAACGGGAATAACTCGCCAACAACAAGAGCTATCAAAAAACGAATTGCAGTGTTTAACTCCCCACAAAGAGATCTTTCTATTGATACCATAGTTTGCCTATTTCGGACACTTTTGAAAAATCAACATTTTGGGTCGCGGTTAGGGGGACTTAGCTAAGAACGGGAATAAATCGCCAACAACAAGAGCTATCAAAAAACGGATTGCAGTGTTCAACTCCCCACAAAGAGACCTTTCTAATGATACCATAGTTTGCCTATTTCGGACACTTTTGAAAATCAACATTTTTAGTTGAGGTTAGATGTGGTTAACTTTAAAAGCAAATAACTCGCCTATAACAAGAGCTATCAAAAAACGGATTGCAGTGTTCAACTCCCCACAAAGAGACCTTTCTAATGATACCATAGTTTGCCTATTTCGGACACTTTTTAAAAATCAACATTTTGGGTCGCGGTTAGGGGGACTTAGCTAAGAACGGGAATAATTCGCCAACAACAAGAGCTATCAAAAAACGGATTGCAGTGTTCAACTCCCCACAAAGAGATCTTTCTAATGATACCATAGTTTGCCTATTTCTTTCTAATGATACCATAGTTTGCCTATTTCGGACACTTTTGAAAATCAACATTTTAATTTGAAGTTAGATGTGGTTAACTTTAAACGCGAATAACTCGCCTATAACAAGAGCTATCAAAAAACGGATTGTAGTGTTCAACTCCCCACAAAGAGACCTTCTAATGATACCATAGTTTGCCTATTTCGGACACTTTTGAAAAATCAACATTTTGGGTCGCGGTTAGGGGGACTTAGCTAAGAACGGGAATAATTCGCCAACGACAAGAGCTATCAAAAAACGGATTGCAGTGTTGAACTCCCCACAAAGAGACCTTTCTAATGATACCATAGTTTGCCTATTTCGGACACTTTTGAAAAATCAACATTTTGGGTCGCGGTTAGGGGACTTAGCTAAGAACGGGAATAATTCGCCAACGACAAGAGCTATCAAAAAACGGATTGCAGTGTTCAACTCCCCACAAAGAGACCTTTCTAATGATACCATAGTTTGCCTATTTCGGACACTTTTGAAAAATCAACATTTTGTGTCGCGGTTAGGGGGACTTAGCTAAGAACGGGAATAATTCGCCAACAACAAGAGCTATCAAAAAATGGATTGCAGTGTTTAACTCCCCACAAAGAGACCTTTCTAATGATACCATAGTTTGCCTATTTCGGACACTTTTGAAAAATCAACATTTTTAGTTGAGGTCAGATGTGGTTAACTTTAAAAGCAAATAACTCGCCTATAACAAGAGCTATCAAAAAACGGATTGTAGTGTTCAACTCCCCACAAAGAGACCTTTCTAATGATACCATAGTTTGCCTATTTCGGACACTTTTGAAAAATCAACATTTTAACTTGAGGTTAGATGTGGTTAACTTTAAACGCGAATAACTCGCCTATAACAAGAGCTATCAAAAAACGGATTGCAGTGTTCAACTCCCCTCAAAGAGACCTTTCTAATGATACCATAGTTTGCCTATTTCGAACACTTTTGAAAAATCAACATTTTGGGTCGCTGTTAGGGGGACTTAGCTAAGAACGGGAATAACTCGCCAACAACAAGAGCTATCAAAAAACGGATTGCAGTGTTTAAATCCCCACAAAGAGACCTTTCTAATGATACCATAGTTTGCCTATTTCGGACACTTTTGAAAAATCAACATTTTTAGTTGAGGTTAGATGTGGTTAACTTTAAACGCAAATAACTCGCCTATAACAAGAGCTATCAAAAAACGGATTGTAGTGTTCAACTCCCCACAAAGAGACCTTTCTAATGATACCATAGTTTGCCTATTTCGGACACTTTTGAAAAATCAACATTTTAAGTTGAGGTTAGATGTGGTTAACTTTAAACGCAAATAACTCGCCTATAACAAGAGCTATCAAAAAACGGATTGTAGTGTTCAACTCCCCACAAAGAGACCTTTCTAATGAAACCATAGTTTGCCTATTTCGGACACTTTTGAAAAATCAACATTTTGGGTCGCGGTTAGGGGGACTTAGCTAAGAACGGGAATAATTCGCCAACAACAAGAGCTATCAAAAAACGGATTGCAGTGTTTAACTCCCCACAAAGAGACCTTTCTAATGATACCATAGTTTGCCTATTTCGGACACTTTTGAAAAATCAACATTTTAAGTTGAGGTTAGATGTGGTTAACTTTAAACGCAAATAACTCGCCAATAACAAGAGCTATCAAAAAACGGATTGTAGTGTTCAACTCCCCACAAAGAGACCTTTCTAAGATACCATAGTTTGCCTATTTCGGACACTTTTGAAAAATCAACATTTGGGTTTCGGTTAGGGGGACTTAGCTAAGAACGGGAATAACTCGCCAACAACAAGAGCTATCAAAAAATGGATCGTAGTGTTCAACTCCCCACAAAGAGACCTTTCTAATGATATCATAGTTTGCCTATTTCGGACACTTTTGAAAAATCAACATTTTGGGTCGCGGTTAGGGGGACTTAGCTAAGAATGGGAATAACTCGCCAACAACAAGAGCTATCAAAAAACGGATTGCAGTGTTCAACTCCCCACAAAGAGATCTTTCTTATGATACCATAGTTTGCCTATTTCGGACACTTTTGAAAAATCAACATTTTAAGTTGAGGTTAGATGTGGTTAACTTTAAACGCAAATAACTCGCCTATAACAAGAGCTATCAAAAAACGGATTGTAGTGTTCGACTCCTTACAAAGAGACATTTCCAATGATACCATAGTTTGCCAATTTCTGACACTTTTGAAAAATCAACATTTTGGTCGCGGTTAGGGGGACTTAGCTAAGAACTGGAATAATTCGCCAACAACAAGAGCTATCAAAAATGGATCGTAGTGTTCAACTCCCCACAAAGAGACCTTTCTAATGATATCATAGTTTGCCTATTTCGGACACTTTTGAAAAATCAACATTTTGGGTCGCGGTTAGGGGGACTTAGCTAAGAACGGGAATAAATCGCCAACGACAAGAGCTATCAAAAAACGGATTGCAGTGTTCAACTCCCCACAAAGAGACCTTTCTAATGATACCATAGTTTGCCTATTTCGGACACTTTTGAAAAATCAACATTTTGGGTCGCGGTTAGGGGGACTTAGCTAAGAACGGGAATAAATCGCCAACAACAAGAGCTATCAAAAAACGGATTGCAGTGTTTAACTCCCCACAAAGAGACCTTTCTAATGATACCATAGTTTGCCTATTTCGGACACTTTTGAAAAATCAACATTTTTAGTTGAGGTCAGATGTGGTTAACTTTAAAAGCAAATAACTCGCCTATAACAAGAGCTATCAAAAAACGGATTGTAGTGTTCAACTCCCCACAAAGAGACCTTTCTAATGATACCATAGTTTGCCTATTTCGGACACTTTTTAAAAATCAACATTTTGGGTCGCGGTTAGGGGGACTTAGCTAAGAACGGGAATAATTCGCCAACAACAAGAGCTATCAAAGAACGGATTGCAGTGTTCAACTCCCCACAAAGAGATCTTTCTAATGATACCATAGTTTGCCTATTTCTTTCTAATGATACCATAGTTTGCCTATTTCGGACACTTTTGAAAAATCAACATTTTAATTTGAAGTTAGATGTGGTTAACTTTAAACGCGAATAACTCGCCTATAACAAGAGCTATCAAAAAACGGATTGTAGTGTTCAACTCCCCACAAAGAGACCTTTCTAATGATACCATAGTTTGCCTATTTCGGACACTTTTGAAAAATCAACATTTTGGGTCGCGGTTAGGGGACTTAGCTAAGAACGGGAATAACTCGCCAACAACAAGAGCTATCAAAAAACGGATTGCAGTGTTGAACTCCCCACAAAGAGACCTTTCTAATGATACCATAGTTTGCCTATTTCGGACACTTTTGAAAAATCAACATTTTGGGTCGCGGTTAGGGGGACTTAGCTAAGAACGGAATAATTCGCCAACGACAAGAGCTATCAAAAAACGGATTGCAGTGTTCAACTCCCCACAAAGAGACCTTTCTAATGATACCATAGTTTGCCTATTTCGGACACTTTTGAAAAATCAACATTTTGGGTCGCGGTTAGGGGGACTTAGCTAAGAACGGGAATAATTCGCCAACAACAAGAGCTATCAAAAAATGGATTGCAGTGTTTAACTCCCCACAAAGAGACCTTTCTAATGATACTATAGTTTGCCTATTTCGGACACTTTTGAAAAATCAACATTTTGGGTCGCGGTTAGGGGGACTTAGCTAAGAACGGGAATAATTCGCCAACGACAAGAGCTATCAAAAAACGGATTGCAGTGTTCAACTCCCCACAAAGAGACCTTTCTAATGATACCATAGTTTGCCTATTTCGGACACTTTTGAAAAATCAACATTTTGGGTCGCGGTTAGGGGGACTTAACTAAGAACGGGAATAATTCGCCAACGACAAGAGCTATCAAAAAACGGATTGCAGTGTTTAACTCCCCACAAAGAGACCTTTCTAATGATACCATAGTTTGCCTATTTCGGACACTTTTGAAAAATCAACATTTTAAGTTGAGGTTAGATGTGATTAACTTTAAACGCAAATAACTCGCCTATAGCAAGAGCTATCAAAAAACGGATTGCAGTGTTCAACTCCCCACAAAGAGACCTTTCTAATGATACCATAGTTTGCCTATTTCGGACACTTTTGAAAAATCAACATTTTGGGTCGCGGTTAGGGGGACTTAGCTAAGAACGGGAATAACTCGCCAACAACAAGAGCTATCAAAAAACGGATTGCAGTGTTCAACTCCCCACAAAGAGACCTTTCTAATGATATCATAGTTTGCCTATTTCGGACACTTTTGAAAATCAACATTTTGGGTCGCGGTTAGGGGGACTTAGCTAAGAACGGGAATAACTCGCCAACAACAAGAGCTATCAAAAAACGAATTGCAGTGTTTAACTCCCCACAAAGAGATCTTTCTATTGATACCATAGTTTGCCTATTTCGGACACTTTTGAAAAATCAACATTTTGGGTCGCGGTTAGGGGGACTTAGCTAAGAACGGGAATAAATCGCCAACAACAAGAGCTATCAAAAAACGGATTGCAGTGTTTAACTCCCCACAAAGAGACCTTTCTAATGATACCATAGTTTGCCTATTTCGGACACTTTTGAAAAATCAACATTTTTAGTTGAGGTCAGATGTGGTTAACTTTAAAAGCAAATAACTCGCCTATAACAAGAGCTATCAAAAAACGGATTGTAGTGTTCAACTCCCCACAAAGAGACCTTTCTAATGATACCATAGTTTGCCTATTTCGGACACTTTTTAAAAATCAACATTTTGGGTCGCGGTTAGGGGGACTTAGCTAAGAACGGGAATAATTCGCCAACAACAAGAGCTATCAAAGAACGGATTGCAGTGTTCAACTCCCCACAAAGAGATCTTTCTAATGATACCATAGTTTGCCTATTTCTTTCTAATGATACCATAGTTTGCCTATTTCGGACACTTTTGAAAAATCAACATTTTAATTTGAAGTTAGATGTGGTTAACTTTAAACGCGAATAACTCGCCTATAACAAGAGCTATCAAAAAACGGATTGTAGTGTTCAACTCCCCACAAAGAGACCTTTCTAATGATACCATAGTTTGCCTATTTCGGACACTTTTGAAAAATCAACATTTTGGGTCGCGGTTAGGGGGACTTAGCTAAGAACGGGAATAATTCGCCAACGACAAGAGCTATCAAAAAACGGATTGCAGTGTTGAACTCCCCACAAAGAGACCTTTCTAATGATACCATAGTTTGCCTATTTCGGACACTTTTGAAAAATCAACATTTTGGGTCGCGGTTAGGGGGACTTAGCTAAGAACGGAATAATTCGCCAACGACAAGAGCTATCAAAAAACGGATTGCAGTGTTCAACTCCCCACAAAGAGACCTTTCTAATGATACCATAGTTTGCCTATTTCGGACACTTTTGAAAAATCAACATTTTGTGTCGCGGTTAGGGGGACTTAGCTAAGAACGGGAATAATTCGCCAACAACAAGAGCTATCAAAAAATGGATTGCAGTGTTTAACTCCCCACAAAGAGACCTTTCTAATGATACCATAGTTTGCCTATTTCGGACACTTTTGAAAAATCAACATTTTTAGTTGAGGTCAGATGTGGTTAACTTTAAAAGCAAATAACTCGCCTATAACAAGAGCTATCAAAAAACGGATTGTAGTGTTCAACTCCCCACAAAGAGACCTTTCTAATGATACCATAGTTTGCCTATTTCGGACACTTTTGAAAAATCAACATTTTAACTTGAGGTTAGATGTGGTTAACTTTAAACGCGAATAACTCGCCTATAACAAGAGCTATCAAAAAACGGATTGCAGTGTTCAACTCCCCTCAAAGAGACCTTTCTAATGATACCATAGTTTGCCTATTTCGAACACTTTTGAAAAATCAACATTTTGGGTCGCTGTTAGGGGGACTTAGCTAAGAACGGGAATAACTCGCCAACAACAAGAGCTATCAAAAAACGGATTGCAGTGTTTAACTCCCCACAAAGAGACCTTTCTAATGATACCATAGTTTGCCTATTTCGGACACTTTTGAAAAATCAACATTTTTAGTTGAGGTTAGATGTGGTTAACTTTAAACGCAAATAACTCGCCTATAACAAGAGCTATCAAAAAACGGATTGTAGTGTTCAACTCCCCACAAAGAGACCTTTCTAATGATACCATAGTTTGCCTATTTCGGACACTTTTGAAAAATCAACATTTTAAGTTGAGGTTAGATGTGGTTAACTTTAAACGCAAATAACTCGCCTATAACAAGAGCTATCAAAAAACGGATTGTAGTGTTCAACTCCCCACAAAGAGACCTTTCTAATGAAACCATAGTTTGCCTATTTCGGACACTTTTGAAAAATCAACATTTTGGGTCGCGGTTAGGGGGACTTAGCTAAGAACGGGAATAATTCGCCAACAACAAGAGCTATCAAAAAACGGATTGCAGTGTTTAACTCCCCACAAGGAGACCTTTCTAATGATACCATAGTTTGCCTATTTCGGACACTTTTGAAAAATCAACATTTTAAGTTGAGGTTAGATGTGGTTAACTTTAAACGCAAATAACTCGCCAATAACAAGAGCTATCAAAAAACGGATTGTAGTGTTCAACTCCCCACAAAGAGACCTTTCTAAAGATACCATAGTTTGCCTATTTCGGACACTTTTGAAAAATCAACATTTTGGGTTTCGGTTAGGGGGACTTAGCTAAGAACGGGAATAACTCGCCAACAACAAGAGCTATCAAAAAATGGATCGTAGTGTTCAACTCCCCACAAAGAGACCTTTCTAATGATATCATAGTTTGCCTATTTCGGACACTTTTGAAAAATCAACATTTTGGGTCGCGGTTAGGGGGACTTAGCTAAGAATGGGAATAACTCGCCAACAACAAGAGCTATCAAAAAACGGATTGCAGTGTTCAACTCCCCACAAAGAGATCTTTCTTATGATACCATAGTTTGCCTATTTCGGACACTTTTGAAAAATCAACATTTTAAGTTGAGGTTAGATGTGGTTAACTTTAAACGCAAATAACTCGCCTATAACAAGAGCTATCAAAAAACGGATTGTAGTGTTCGACTCCTTACAAAGAGACATTTCCAATGATACCATAGTTTGCCAATTTCTGACACTTTTGAAAAATCAACATTTTTGGTCGCGGTTAGGGGGACTTAGCTAAGAACTGGAATAATTCGCCAACAACAAGAGCTATCAAAAAATGGATCGTAGTGTTCAACTCCCCACAAAGAGACCTTTCTAATGATATCATAGTTTGCCTATTTCGGACACTTTTGAAAAATCAACATTTTGGGTCGCGGTTAGGGGGACTTAGCTAAGAATGGGAATAACTCGCCAACAACAAGAGCTATCAAAAAACGGATTGCAGTGTTCAACTCCCCACAAAGAGATCTTTCTTATGATACCATAGTTTGCCTATTTCGGACACTTTTGAAAAATCAACATTTTAAGTTGAGGTTAGATGTGGTTAACTTTAAACGCAAATAACTCGCCTATAACAAGAGCTATCAAAAAACGGATTGTAGTGTTCGACTCCTTACAAAGAGACATTTCAATGATACCATAGTTTGCCAATTTCTGACACTTTTGAAAAATCAACATTTTTGGTCGCGGTTAGGGGGACTTAGCTAAGAACGGGAATAATTCGCCAACAACAAGAGCTATCAAAGAACGGATTGCAGTGTTCAACTCCCCACAAAGAGACCTTTCTAATGATACCATAGTTTGCCTATTTCGGACACTTTTGAAAAATCAACATTTTAATTTGAGGTTAGATGTGGTTAACTTTAAACGCGAATAACTCGCCTATAACAAGAGCTATCAAAAAATGGATTGTAGTTTTCAACTCCCCACAAAGAGATCTTTCTAATGATACCATAGTTTGCCTATTTCGGACACTTTTGAAAAATCAACATTTTAAGTTGAGGTTAGATATGGTTAACTTTAAACGCAAATAACTCGCCAATTACAAGAGCTATCAAAAAACGGATTGTAGTGTTCAACTCCCCACAAAGAGACCTTTCTAATGAAACCATAGTTTGCCTATTTCGGACACTTTTGAAAAATCAACATTTTGGGTCGCGGTTAGGGGGACTTAGCTAAGAACGGGAATAATTCGCCAACGACAAGAGCTATCAAAAAACGGATTGCAGTGTTCAACTCCCCACAAAGAGACCTTTCTAATGATACCATAGTTTGCCTATTTCGGACACTTTTGAAAAATCAACATTTTAAGTTGAGGTTAGATGTGGTTAACTTTAAACGCGAATAACTCGCTTATAACAAGAGCTATCAAAAAACGGATTGCAGTGCTCAACTCCCCACAAAGAGACCTTTCTAATGATACCATAGTTTGCCTATTTCGGACACTTTTGAAAAATCAACATTTTGGGTCGCGGTTAGGGGGACTTAGCTAAGAACGGGAATAACTCGCCAACAACAAGAGCTATCAACAAACGGATTGTAGTGTTCAACTCCCACAAAGAGACCTTTCTAATGATACCATAGTTTGCCTATTTCGGACACTTTTGAAAAATCAACATTTTTGGTCGCGGTTAGGGGGACTTAGCTAAGAACGGGAATAATTCGCCAACAACAAGAGCTATCAAAGAACGGATTGCAGTGTTCAACTCCCCACAAAGAGACCTTTCTAATGATACCATAGTTTGCCTATTTCGGACACTTTTGAAAAATCAACATTTTAATTTGAGGTTAGATGTGGTTAACTTTAAACGCGAATAACTCGCCTATAACAAGAGCTATCAAAAAATGGATTGTAGTTTTCAACTCCCCACAAAGAGATCTTTCTAATGATACCATAGTTTGCCTATTTCGGACACTTTTGAAAAATCAACATTTTAAGTTGAGGTTAGATGTGGTTAACTTTAAACGCAAATAACTCGCCTATAACAAGAGCTATCAAAAAACGGATTGTAGTGTTCGACTCCTTACAAAGAGACATTTCCAATGATACCATAGTTTGCCAATTTCTGACACTTTTGAAAAAGCAACATTTTTGGTCGCGGTTAGGGGGACTTAGCTAAGAACGGGAATAATTCGCCAACAACAAGAGCTATCAAAAAACGGATTGCAGTGTTTAACTCCCCACAAGGAGACATTTCTAATGATACCATAGTTTGCCTATTTCGGACACTTTTGAAAAATCAACATTTTAAGTTGAGGTTAGATGTGGTTAACTTCAAACGGGAATAATTCGCCTATAACAAGAGCTATCAAAAAACGGATTGTAGTGTTCAACTCCCCACAAAGAGACCTTTCTAATGATACCATAGTTTCCCTATTTCGGACACTTTTGAAAAATCAACATTTTGGGTCGCGGTTAGGGGGACTTAGCTAAGAACGGGAATAATTCGCCAACAACAAGAGCTATCAAAAAACGGATTGCAGTGTTCAACTCCCCACAAGGAGACCTTTCTAATGATACCATAGTTTGCCTATTTCGGACACTTTTGAAAAATCAACATTTTAAGTTGAGGTTAGATGTGGTTAACTTTAAACGCGAATAACTCGCCTATAACAAGAGCTATCAAAAAAACGGATTGCAGTGTTCAACTCCCCACAAAGAGACCTTTCTAATGATACCATAGTTTGCCTATTTCGGACACTTTTGAAAAATCAACATTTTAAGTTGAGGTTAGATTTGGTTAACTTTAAACGCGAATAACTCGCTTATAACAAGAGCTATCAAAAAACGGATTGCAGTGCTCAACTCCCCACAAAGAGACCTTTCTAATGATACCATAGTTTGCCTATTTTGGACACTTTTGAAAAATCAACATTTTGGGTCGCGGTTAGGGGGACTTAGCTAAGAACGGGAATAATTCGCCAACAACAAGAGCTATCAAAAAACGGATTGCAGTGTTTAACTCCCCACAAGGAGACCTTTCTAATGATACCATAGTTTGCCTATTTCGGACACTTTTGAAAAATCAACATTTTAAGTTGAGGTTAGATATGGTTAACTTTAAACGCAAATAACTCGCCAATTACAAGAGCTATCAAAAAACGGATTGTAGTGTTCAACTCCCCACAAAGAGACCTTTCTAATGAAACCATAGTTTGCCTATTTCGGACACTTTTGAAAAATCAACATTTTGGGTCGCGGTTAGGGGACTTAGCTAAGAACGGGAATAATTCGCCAACGACAAGAGCTATCAAAAAACGGATTGCAGTGTTCAACTCCCCACAAAGAGACCTTTCTAATGATACCATAGTTTGCCTATTTCGGACACTTTTGAAAAATCAACATTTTGGGTCGCGGTTAGGGGGACTTAGCTAAGAACGGGAATAATTCGCCAACAACAAGAGCTATCAAAAAACGGATTGCAGTGTTCAACTCCCCACAAAGAGACCTTTCTAATGATACCATAGTTTGCCAATTTCTGACACTTTTGAAAAATCAACATTTTTGGTTACTGTTATCGGTGCTTAGCTATAATCGCTTATTGTTATCTGTGCTTAGTTTACCTATTTCGGACACTTTTTAAAATCCACATTTTTGGTCGCGGTCACAGGGACACAATACTTACGATTTTGTTGAAGTTGAGGTTACGGTGACGTCATTTTTAAAATAGGGTCCTGCGGTATCATGCGGAATTGCAGCCGACTCACACAGGCATGCAGCTGTAAGGGTCACAGCATACATACTTCGACCGGACAAACTTAGCAATGTCATGCATACGATCTGAGAACCATCACTAGCATTAAGTGAAATTTTTGCTCCCCCTGCTTTCATATGAAGGTATTCAAAAGTGATTCAAAATTTTCGGTCGCACTATTTTTTTAGCCCAACGTCATTGACTACGGGGGTCGCGGATATTTACTGTGTTCTGCGGCCTTGTTAGAAGGTATCGTTTCGGAGTTTTTTTTCGATTTGGAGACAATAAAAAAGGATCTTGCGTATTTTAAAACATCGTTTTTTTGGAAATCTACTGTCGCTGACAAAATCAGTCAGTTGGCAAGGGAGTTACAGGGGTTGCATCTGGCAAGCAGTACACTTAACAAGGACAATGGCAGAGAGCACTTGGGCAGAGAGAAAGTATTATGGGACTGCACGGTAGAAGTCAGCCAAGACCACTCATCAAATTGAAGCCTACAACGACCTGGCCAATTATACACGCCAACTATACACGCTTCTTGAAACGAGTCAAACAAGAAAGCTTTTAAAAAAAGCTGGCCGGGGCGCATTTGGAAGGACTACCTCAAAATTTCATGTTGTGTTCCAGTAAAATGTGCATCATTATTAAACTAGAAGTTTATATCTAAAATCTATGGGAAGTTGGCTGGAAACCTTTGTTCACTGGTATAATTGGATTTTCCGGCGTACTTTTGTGGGCGGAATTGTATCCCTTGTGTGCGCTGTGTGCCGGATATAAAAATCGTAAAAGAAACTCCGGTGCGAGACCACAGCCAAAGGCGGGAAGAGGTCCCGGATGTGCATTGTCGTTCTTTCTTCGTGACAGAAATTTCACTGTGGAGAACCTCTTAATTGGAATTCCACACGAATCCAGTGATCTTTGATTCTACCAATGGGATGTTGTGGACTCTTCAGTATGAAGCGTAGAAGTGCATCAGTGCGTCTATTAAAGTGTATCGCACACATGACAGGGTCTGATCTCATTAGGTTCCATTTGTCTTGTTGTGGTAATGCTTTAGCTTCTTCATAGGTCAGGTCAGGATTCAGGGTCATGAACAATTCTGGCCAGTTTAAATCATTAGCAGACACAGTGACAAACCATGTTGGTGGTCCAATAGTGTTTATTTTTGCTAGCAAGTTTAGCAGTTGGTCCTTGAAGTAAGCTGCTGTTCCACGTATATTCTTCATAAAAGTGTATGATGTGCTTTCAACATGTTGATCAATTTCATGATGCAGATCGCCTGCTGTTAGTGGCTGTGCTATGGATTGTGATCTAACATTACTCTGCTTTTGCATTCTACATACAATGGATATCTGACTGTACAATTTCTTGATTTCATACGAGTTCAAGGCAAAGAAGAGCCATGGGATGTTTTTTCTCCAGCAATCATTGATATTGAGCAAACGTGATTGGAAGTACTGTAAGTCTGTTAGTTGTACATCACGCGTCTGTTTGAAGCCATTTTTACCATATGGGTATAACTGTGGAAAACAGTGTTCCTCAAGATCAGTCTCTTTAAATATGCTTTGTGGTGGTGATGTTTCACGTGGTAGTGATATCACTGGGACATTGTCTGTTACATTCTGCAACAGAGATTGTAACTGGACATTTGGATTAATGTAGTTACAGGGAAAAGCTGAGAGTTCTTGGACAGTAGAAGGTGCACTTGAGAAGTCTGGTTCATTGGCGTCTGTGATCATTGGATTGAATTCACTTGACTTTTTTACCCAGTTTTCAAAGGTAGCTATGTTCACATGTGAATATAGATGATTATGCGTTACCAGCCATGTAAGAGCTTCATGCATTTTGGAAAATCGTACAATGTGTTGTGGGTCTGTTCTTTGTGTTTTACTTTCATTTGTCTGACAAGGGTGTACTATTACTAGCCCAGCTGTATCTTGGCTATGTGGTAACAGTTGGCAAGTAGTTTCAATGTTGGTAGGGAAACTTATGGCTTGACCTTGTTCACCAAATTGTCCACCTGGTAATACAATTAACTTGATGAAGGTGTATTTCAAACTGACAAGTCTTGTTTCCATTCTACTGAGTTGTTTCAGGCATGATGGAATGTCACCTGGATCCATATTGTTAGTCCAAGCATTGGGTATGGGTTTGTCTTTTTCAAGACAAATCAAACACTTTGAACAGAGATGATGTTGACCAGAAATATCATTGACTATTTTGTCTATGACAGCATTGTTGCAGTTTCGCACTTGGTCATGAAATAACAATTGTCTACATATGCTACAGTAGTACTTTGGCTGCTGTTTTATATAGCAATGAAATGCAGGAAAGTCTGATTTGTATTGTTCACTGGTATAGTCTATGCTATGTTCTCTAACATATTTTGTAGCCAATGTTTTTCTCACTCTATCACAGTTTTTCCTCTGTCGTTGCGTTTTTTCTTGTGAAGATTCTTGTTCAGCTCTTTTTGCTTTGCTAGCTTTGCGTGATGTCCTTTGTTTTGCAAGTCTTTCGGCTTTTTGCTCAGGGGTCTCATTTGCTTGTTTTGCTTTGTATGATGCTCTTCGTTTTGCAAGTCTATCGTCTTTTTGCTCAGGGGTCTCATTTGCTCGTTTTGCTCTTTCCTGTGCAAGTCTATCTGCTTTTTGCTCAGTTGTCTCATCTGCCTGTTTTGCTTTGTATGAAGCTCTTCGTTTTGCAAGTCTTTCATCTTTTTGCTCACGGGTCTCATTTGCTTGTTTTGCTTTGTATGATGTTCTTCGTTTTGCAAGTCTTTCATCTTTTTCCTCAGGGGTCTCATTTGCTCGTTTTGCTTTATATGATGCTCTTTGCTGTGCTGCTTTTTGCTCACAGGTCTCATTTGCTTTCTTTGCTTTGTATGATGTTCTTTGTTCTGCAAGACTCTCTGTCTTCTGTTGATAGGTTTGTTTTTCTTGTTTGTCCTTGCATATTGCGCTTTGGATTGCAAGACCTTGCACTTTTTTATCATTTAAATTTGATGCTGCATTTGGTGACATTACTAATTGATTCAAGAGGCCTTCATTCCTGTTCTCTGGCATAGCACTTGGATGTTTGCTTGTGGTGCATGGCACAATGTTTTTCCCAGTACTTTGGTTACAATGTGGTGCAAATGGAAATGCTGTGTTTGGTTGTTGTAGGTTCTCTTTCGTAGATACAAACTCTGGTTTAACCAAGGTGTATGTGTGTTGTTGTTGAACTTGAAAGCAGTTTTCTGACTCAATCATAGAAGAAACATTGCTAGTCAGATTGATAATGTGTATACCAGTAGGTTCAACTGATAAGAAAACATTTTCTGCTTGTACTGGGACAACCTCAAAATTGCATGTTGTGTTCCAGTTAAGTTGTTGCAAGAATGAAACTAGATTGCTGTTTGAACTGTGCATGCTTAAAGTAGAAGTGCCATGGCTATCTGGCAATGCTGTTATGGGACTTCTGGCATGTGAGTCATAAACAAAATACTTGTTATCAGCGTGCAACAATGCTACTGTTGAACCAGTTATTCCATGTGCTGTTATGAAAAGACAAGTGTTGGATTCAGCAAATGCTGCTTCTAGGGCTTTCTTTAAGGTGTAATAAGGATAGACTGCTTCTGTGGCAAATATGTCTCCAGTGTAAGACTCTTTTATTGATACACGTACAGTATTGTTGTAAAGTTGCAAATAGTCTGGAATATCATCAACGGAGAGGAACTCCACACCAGATCTTAGTGATGGTTTTATGTAGGTGTATAGTGCATCTCCTTGAAAAAGTACACCATCAAGGTCTGTACTTGTCCAGGTAATTGCTTGTCTGCAAGTACTGTGGTTAACAACTGCCATTAAAGCATTTGCAGTGCATTGTTTGCCTCTATTATCTCCACTGAAAATGATGTCACCTTGGTGGTATTTTCCCGATAAAATAGATTCACACATTGTTCACAATATATGTGTTCTTTGCTTGACTTTATTTGCACAATGCACAGTGCTCAGTGGCACGATTGAGTCTGGTGTGTGCAAAATGCACAGTGCTCAATGGCACGATTGGTCTGGTGTGTGCAAAATGCACAGTGCTCAATGGCACGATTGGTCTGGTGTGTGCAAAATGCACAGTGCTCAATGGCACGATAGGTCTGGTGTGTGCAAAATGCACAGTGCTCAATGGCACGATAGGTCTGGTGTGTGCAAAATGCACAGTGCTCAGTGGCACAATTGGTCTGGTGTGTGCAAAATGCAGTGCTCAGTGGCACGATTGAGTCTGGTATGTGCAAAATGCACAGTGATCAATGATCTGTTAATAGGTCTCAAGGTCTAATTTGGTTGGATCAAGGACTCTCTTTCAAACCTCTTTGGTTGGATGCAAAATGTAATGCGTAGATTTCAGCAGAAGAAGTATAAATGTGTACTGTGTAAAATCTTATTGAGTACAGACTTTTGCTAGCTGTAAGTTTCTGTATATTACTGTGTCACTTGTATATATAGCAGAGAACAGTCTAAGGCGTCACTGAAACAGAAAGAAAATATTGTCTTGATCACATAACATCTTACTAGTACCAACAAAAAGCAAAAATCTACAAAAGTTCAGGTGTGACATCTTGCCAACTGCTTTGCTGATTGTTTAACAGTTAGCTACAATCCGTTGTTTTCTACTATTCTTTGGAAATGTATGTTTTAATGTATTAGAATCCGATCCATCTTTTCAACTTGTACGATATTTTTACAATCAAAAATGCCCTGCATAATGCCTCGCATCGGCTCAAGCACAGTGCACCATTAAACTATCTAAATTCTCGTCAATCCCCACACACTGGTTTTACTAAAAAAACTATATACCGTTCCTTGGAAATATGTTTCAATGTGTCCGAATTCATGATCACTATCTTTTCAAATTGTACGTTACTCTTACGATCGAAAATGTCCTGCAGGACCTCCTGCAGCTGCATATATAGACGCACGCCCCCCTCCCACCCGCACGTAAACTGTTCCAATCGTTGCACAATAAACTTGACTGTATACCCTCCACAAAATCTTTCGTCAAATGTCGTGCTCATTTTACTCACATGACACTACGCCTTAGAATGTAATGTTATATTTTAATACATCCGAATTCCAGAAAGATAACTTTACAAACTGTACCAATTTCTGTACGATAAAAATCTCACCTCCTCCGCACCGTCAACGCCCGTGAGGGTATTTACCGGAATAACCCGAAATGACCCGGAATAACCCGGAATAACCGTAATATTTCTTGTTCCCATGGCCATATATACATTATTTTATGCCAAAATATTGCATTCTGCGATCTTAACTTATCAAAGCACACTGTATTTCGGTAGCTTTCATCCTTTATTAAGGTTATTCCGGGTTATTCCGGGTTATTCCGGGTTATTCCGCTAAATACCCGGACCCGTCAACGCTATCGCAAAATGAACCGTGCGATTTAACGACAACTCCTCAAATGTTACATGACCAGTGTTTTACTGCAAATCAAGAAACATTTTCCTTTCCTAGACTTTGCTAATGAGCGCTGCAATGTTTTCTGTACGAGTAGAGGTCATGGATAAACAGTATTCTTACAACGTTTATTTGAAGGGCTAAGAAGGGCTGAGAATTGTCGTAAAAACGCACGGTACATTGCGTTTATTTGAAGGGCTGAGAAGGGCTGAGAATTGTCGTAAAAACGCACGGTACATTTTGCGACCATAGCAGACCCATCCAAGGACGAACCATTAAACCGGGGACAAAGCCGGGCGCCTGCGGCGCCCCGGCAAAAATCTAAAATAGACGAAAGCTGGGTACTGTACACTCACAGATTTTTAGCAGGGCCGGCAAAGAAACTGTTAGACAGCCAAGGTATTTTTCCCGAGGACCTTAGATATAGCGCACACTCCGGTGATTGTCATGCAGACTGTAGCTAAACTCTTTCTGTATGACAAATCACCGGAGTGCTTATCTAAGATCCTAAGGACATCTACCAAACATACAGCATACAACAGTTGGAAAAAAGAGCGGTGGACATACGGTAATACCAAACTAGCGGTAATACCAAACTAGACTTTAGGGATGGAGCAAACAGAAAGATGTATAGGGCGCTATCTAACTAAATCGAAACGACAGGAAGATTTGCCAAGGCGGACTAAGAAACAGTCAGAATGTGAGATGTGTCGTAGTACCAGAGACCCTATGACATGCAGACATGGAGCAACCAGCATCAAGGGACCATATCCAGCGGAGAATTAGACATAAACAAGCAGAACAATAACAAGAACAACAGGAAATATAACTAGAAAACGCCTCCACCCCTACGCTCATCCGTTCTCAAAGTTGAAAATTCTATGAACGTTTGAAATATGAATAAAATATTAGGTTATGCGGCGCTTTTCCGTAAAAAGCATAATAGACAGAGGTTTCTGAACCATCCTGAGCTGTAAACATTCTCCATCTGAACGCATGACATAAATTACTGTAAATGCAGAGATGTTCGCGGTGGTTTTATGTTCGCGGTTTTCGCGGTGACCACCTCAACGCGAACTTAAAACCAACGAGAATATTGTTCCATTGTAGTATGAAACTGCAGTCTATTGCGCTAGCGCGAAATTAAAACCACCGCGAACACTTCATTTTCCCGCTACCGCGAAAGTAAATCCCCGCGAACTTAAATACATTTACAGTATCAGTATCACAAGCAGCAACATAACAGTTAACTGTCGCGCGCGGTAGCAAAGTTGGCTCGAAAATATTCGATACCATGACATACACTCAATAACAATTAGAGACAGTAAGAAATGGAACATTTCCTTACCTGCTCTGAGGATGGAAGTATTTACGATGACGGAGGCCCGTGTGTCTAGTCTCCAAGCAGACCCTACGGTTCCTTAGAGATAGTATCAAAGCTCGCCAAGGAGTATAGCCGCTCCGGTGTCTGTTTGACTCACTTTGACCGGCTATACTCCCGGAGTTGGCCAGCTTTGAGACTATCCCTAAGGCACCGTAGGGTCTGCTTGGAGACTATGGTGTGTCCGGGTGAGGCTGCAACAAACTGAAATAGTAGAATAGAACGTTGAATGTGTGGCTGCAACAAAACACACGTGTCTATATCTGGTCTTATCACCAATCTTAGATTTCTGAAACATTCAGTACAGGTTTTCTTCAATCTTTTTTCTAAAGGCCATCTCCTTGTTTTCTTTTTAATGATAAATAATCGGGGGAAAATAAACCAGACATGAAACGTGCTCGGATAAAAGCACATTTTGTCGTCTACACTGCATATGAAAAAGGAAACATATAAGGCGCCATTTTTCAATTGACTTTAATAGGAGGTATCTGACCTGTCTGGAACACCGTCACATTTTCTAAAAATTCGAGCTACTTACCAACCTTTGTCCGGCCATTTTCGTCAGTGTCATTATCTGCAGCTTTTCGTGAAAACTTCCCGCGAAAACACAAAGAAAACTAGCAATTTTGGGGTACCAGAAGTCAAACCTTTGAGCACGTCGTGTACGAGGCATTCGCTACCCACGCCATAGCATGAATGCAACACCTGGCCAACTACTAGTACTTCATTGTGGCGGAAATTTCATTATAACGTGACGAGTTAGACACGTAGCGTTCGTGATTGGCTGGTGGCTGGACGTGATTACACACAGGGCGTTTGCGATTGGCTGGTGGCTGGACGTGATAAGACACGGGGCGTTCGTGATTGGCTGGGTGACTGGACGTGATTAGACACGCGGGGCGTTCGTGATTGGCTGGGTGACTGGCCGTGATTAGACAAGGGGCGTTCGTGATTGGCTGGTGGCTGGACGTGATTAGACAAGGGGCGTTCGCGTTTTTCTTTGTGACTGGCCGTGATTAGACCCGAGGCGGCGTTGTGTGGCCAAATATGCTTACATTTACCCCGAATCCCCGTGTATCATACTGAATTTCTAACTAACGGTTTCGATAATTATAAATAAATTTAAAACGGTAGGACATGTTTGGTAAAGGTATCAGTTATAGGTATATACATGTGCGGTTTCCCGAGATTGCGTAATCTATCTATCTATCTATCTATCTATCTATCTATCTATCTATCTATCTATCTATCTATCTATCTATCTATCTATCTATCTAATCTATCTCTCTCTCTCTCTCTCTCTCTCTCTCTCTCTCTCTCTCTCTCTCTCTATATATATATATATATATATATATATATAAACTAGCCGGTGTAACTGCGGTCCGGCGTAACACACCAGCTTTGCAGGCACGCCGTCTGTTTATTTGCTTGTTTGTTTGTTTGTTTGTGAACAACATAACTGACAAAGCTGTCGATGGATCTTTATGATACTAGTATTTAGAAAATGGTGACATATGATAGTGTTTGACCTACTGAGGCTTTGTCAAACTATGTTATTTGGACAGTTAAGATCATGAACTGATAAGGTACATTGTATATGGAGGACCTTTAATATGAAATGACAAACCTTTATAAAACGTAATTATAAGTCATTAAGGTATGAGGTCGTGGTGATTTAGTTAGATGTAATGAAACACATATTTTAACAGTCTGCCAACCGAATGTTTCAGATGTGGTTTTGTCCAGTGCATTATATGCCGACAGTGACAATTACATGCGCAGTTATTTTTACAGTTCGTGGTAGCTAGTAGAATGGGTAATAAACATGTTACGTTACAAATAATTTTGCACAGTTAACTTACGCCTTTGGCAAGTCTACAGTGTACAGTGTTTCTGTAAATGCAAAAACTTTCGCGGTGGCCGCTTCACCGCGAACTTAAAACCACCGCGAACATTATTCTATAGCAGTAAGAGACCACATGGCATGGTGCTACCGCGAAATGTCCTTTTTCCCGCAACCATGCCAACTGAAATGTATCTACAGTATCTAGAATTCTATATCATTCTAGACTAGTACATGACGCTAGCGGTCACTACATCCGCCATCTGCGGGTCGATGTTTTTCAGTTCCCGGTACAGGTCCTGGTAGAACGGCTTGTTGATGGAGCGGAGGGTGTTGGGTGCGAGCGGGTTGAGGTTGGGCTGGCTGATCAGGACACGGAGCACGCTGGTGTTGAATGCCTGGTAGGTGCTGCAGTCTTTGTCCCACGGGTGGAGAGAGAACCTGGGAGAGAGGTACAGGTTCAGATCAAAAATGTTCAAATGGCACTTCAAAATGTACGCCTGGGGTCCAAATGGACCCCACTCGGGTGTTTGAGGGTTATAGTATCCGTGTGTTGTATCTATATCTATGTTGTCGATATAACCGCCCTTCGGCGTTCGGCGTACCGCACCAACCCAACTTCGCTAGCACGCGGCACGGCAGCAGCTGCAGATAGCTTGTTTTACTACGCTGAGTGGTTTAACGACCTATGGTATTGTGACAACTTAACAAAGAAGTATAGATGTTCAAAGTATAATGGTAAAATAAGGTTTCAAAGAGGCAAGTGGTTAACAAAGAACTGTTGTCCTTAGCTAAAGCTCTTATCTGCAAACGATTTGGTAGCCTCTCAGTGATGCTAGCTTTCTCACTTGTTCTACTTTCGTGATGAGGGGGGACACAAGCTTAGTCTCGTTTGGGATTGTATTCTTTCCACTGCAGCGACATCTAGCGGTGCTTAGCTGCAAGGCATGGGAGGCAGAACCAGGCTCATAGCCCAGAGGAGGGTAGCAGAAGAAATGCTGAAACGGCTAACAAGGCCAGGCTAACAGTTTCGGTTATGTGAGGAGAACTTTGTTAGCCATTGGTTGACCATCCAGAGGAAACTATTAAGAAAAGATTACCCACCTAAGGCGTGACCACTCACTGCTGCCATGATGGTCCACACTGTGTACAATGGTGTGGTTAAACAGTGGGTCCAGCAACTTCGGGGCGATCCCGTGGCGTTCCACTACGACCTGTAGCGCCAGCCTCGATCTGTTGGCGAGAGGATGAAAAGTGAGTCTCGTGTGCATGCATTAGATTTTTAATGGGCATTTTGTGACTTAATTTTTATTTAATCAAATGAGAGGTTTGTTTGCACAAGGTAAATAGGGCATTGTTTGTTTCAATTTATTGTTCGTCCTAAACAAAATTGGTGGATGGTCTGAGGGAAAACAAAATTAAGACGTAACGTACAATAACTATTGACTATTAGAATCTGTAAGGTCAAGTCTAATTCTCCCAGAAGCAGTCATGCTTATGATTAATTGTTTAAATTGTGCCACAGATTAATTGTGACTTCCCATGGCTCTGATCCCACAAACAAACAAACAAACACAGAAAAAGATAATACTTAAACCTCACAACTAGGGGTGGGTACCGGTACAGAAAATTCTGGTCCTGGTCCGGTCCAGGTTCTCGGGGTTCAGGTCCAGGTCCGGACCTGAACCTGGACCTGATTCATTATGTTAAAGCACGTGAATGGACGATACTAAAAAAATTGTCCATTTCGCAACAAGAAAAAGAATGTTTTGTGGAGTATTTGACTCCCACTGGTGTTCTAAAATCCTGCAAGACTAACTGCCTCTGTACCATTGACTGTAAAACTTTGTAGACGCGACTATAAGTATAAACTCTAGTCTGCTTCGCTCTTGTTATTTTCTTCGACCGGTAAGCCCCAAAACGTGTGAATTCCTGATCATATATTCTGTTCATTTTCCAATAGGTTCAATAATTGTTTCAAGGTCCGGTTTTTCCGGACCGGTACAATAAGAAAAAGCGGTTTTGTACACTGTACCGGTACCCAGCCCTACTCACAACCAGCCCTACTCTTAACCAACCTTAACAGTTTGCCGGCAAAGCTGTCCTTCCCGTGTGACTTCCAGCTGTGCACGGCTTGGTGCCCTTCCATTGCACTCATATTCCTGCTCTCCTCCACTACACTCTCTCTGATACAGGCACCTCCGTACCCGAGGTATCGGGACATGTTCCCGTCCCACTCCAGCACACTCAGCGACGAATGGAGGAGCTCGTAATGTAACGGAATGGAGGTGTAGCTCGACTCTTGGAGAGTCTTTACATTGTTATCCACGATGTGTCGGACCAGGCTATTGGAGAACAGATGCGACTTGGTGTGCATGGAGTGAGTATGGTAAAAGTAGATGGTTGAAAAGATCTGAGATCTGTCGCTGACTTCAACTCCGTTGCGAATGAAACGCAAAACCTGGAAGCCATTCTTCCCTGTCTTGTACCTCAGTGACATGTTCTTCAGTTTGTATCCTCCTGAAGCACGCAGCTTACAATCACAAACTGTAACTTCGTATTCGCCCGACTTGCTGTGTGTTGCAGGGCAAATCAGCATAGCCATGGTCGTATTCTCTATGAAGCCAACAATGTCTGCGTCAGTTGGAGCTCGTAAGACGAACAGAAGGTAGAGAGAGTAGAGGACTGCGTATAACCACCTTATGTAGTACATGGGGCTCTGTAGGAGATAGTGACGCCGGAAGAGGTGCTGAACACTTGGGGTCCACTCACAGTCGTCTATACGGGGGAGGATTTCAGATGTCCTTGTCATCTTTTGTGTTTGTTATCAGCAGAACTGGTAGAACTGGTAGCGAAGGGCACTTTTCGATTGAGCGAACCTTTAGAAAAGTAAGCACCACAAAAATTAATGAGGTGAACGTTTATACATGAAGTGGATTAGACTCAACTTAATATCTAAAAGGCAGTGTTTGTGACAAGCGGCTTGGTGTCTAGCAATCAGCAGCATTTGTGCTCTTTCATATTGCCAAAAAGCTAAATTTGCCATCGACGGGAGCGACGGAAAGGCTTTGTTGATTTGATAATTTACCGTAAATAATTGCATTCCTACGGTCACCTTTGCCTTTATTTACTTATTTTTTTTACTGAGCGCTTATTCACGATTCTAACATCAAGTTCTCTAGAATCGGGAAAGGGGGTTTTCGTACTGGCGTGACAACTCCATACCGATCGCCCCCAAGTGTACTAATGGCGGGCTTGCGAGACGACGACACATAGCACGGAACCCCCTTTCCTGGCATTAGAGAACCATGCTCAACGTTGCAAATCGCTGATCACCACCCCTCCCCCCTCCACACTCATACAATGACACGAATAAATAAAAGCCTGAGCGCTATCAGAAGTGAAGGAGGATATTACATTTGTTTTTACTACCTTGTCGCCGAGCATTTAAACTGCTTTATATTATCATAAATTATAATATCGAACACGCAAGATTTACCATTTACAAGATATCGTAGCTTACTTAACAACTATCACAAAGTTCGCTACAGTTTTAGGAAATTCAAAAGAATAAAACCTTTCTCAAAAATGCCAGCCGTAGCCTACCTCGACTTTCGTGGAACTTCGGGTTGCGTCAGTGCAGTGCAGTGCAGCCGATGTGGCCCACAGTGTCAGCGAGGGAGCTTCAGGCAGTAACAGAGGCGGCGGCAGCAAATTTCTTTTGTGGGGGCAAAATATTGGTGATAGATTTGTGAGCATGTAACTTATCGCGTCCTGTGTTCCGCCTGGATATGCCGAGTGGAGTTCATGTCGTGACATCACAGACCGCCTACCGTGACGACGCACCCTTTCCTACTCGATGACCAAGCACTGATCCCCCTTCCTGTATATATTTTGTTCTATTCCCGGTAAAAAAACATGGTAAGAGGGATATGCCTTTTACCAGGAATAGAACAAAGAACAGGAAGGGGGATGCTTGGTCCGTGTCAACGCCGACACTCCCCCAATACATTTTCACCTTGTCCAGCGCTTTAGGCACGGGCCGTCTCAAGGTAGGTTTGGGGAAATTTAAAATCTGGACCCCTTGAAACACCATTTCCTGCATTTTCTGGGGCAAATTTTGCTGGTGGACTAGCTAGGTTTATGAAATTTCAATTGGTGAAAATATACAGATGGGTTTCAGCTTGATTTTTTGTGGGGGCCATGCCCCCACAACATATTTTTGTGGGGGCGACTGCCCCGGGCCACTGTGCCGCCGCCACTGACTAAGGTTAAGTGACTGTGATTTAGGTGGGTCTGCATGCTCTTTTGCGTAAGGCGTAGGCAGCCTATTTCCCGTAATTCGTAGTGAAAACCATCTTATCTAAGTAAATCGTAGCGAGGCGACGAACTTTAGCGTAATTGCCTCCCTTGATTTAATAGCGTAAGACGTAGGGGGTTCTCCTGAATTCAGCTTAAATCGTTGTCAGGAACCCCCATGCTGACCCTCATTTAGGTTTATTCAACTTTAAGTAACGCAAGCACAGTGGCTCTACTGGCTGACAACAGGAAGTATACAATTATACCATTTACGATGTTCACTTCAGAATGCCAGATCTGATCATAGTCTCCGAATGCACTTTCTTTTCGTTTTGATAACATTCGAAGGTGATTGATTTAGACACGTGATGATCAAGTAACATTTATTTGTTAGTTAACCCAATAAACACAACATCAAAACGACCAAATCCCCCCCACCCGACAACTCAAATGCCTGTCCTCACTTTAGGCCACAGCAAGTAAATTCTATGTATGACATCAGCGCGCGCATTAATTTTCGCCTGATTTCAGAAAGAAAAAAAAATTTTCTTCAGAGATGGTCAACATGACGAGAAAGTACCAAAATGGGCAAATATGTTGTGTTGTAGGCTAAAGGTTGCATGTGTAGAAGTGACAATAGCCAGGTAGCCATGACTGTAGTTATAGAAGTGAAATTAAAAAATTAGTTAGATAGTTGTAAAAGTGGCCCCAATATGGAAGCCATGCGTGTTGTTGCCATGTTGGTAAGTGATACCAGTCTACCACACTAGTGTCACCTTTGCTACACTAGTACACCAAGGTCCAACCTAGGTCATCCTATATTAGCATGAAAGCTCATCTGTGTTGATAGAATACATATTGAAGCTTTTTAACTGTAGTACAACACAAATTATTCTCACCTCGAATTTTCAGTCGCTCTTCCGTCGACCTTCTTCAGGAGTGACGATTCAGTTACTCTGATCACGTGACTTAGAGACACGTGATTCGAGTAACGAATCATAAATGCCTGGCAGACGATATCACTGTGACACTGTGACAGTGGTTAAAGAGGACGGTTCTCTGGGCATTGACATTTATCGCAAACCAACCCACACAGACCAGTATTTGAACTTTGAGTCTAACCACCCCTTAGAGCACAAACTTAGCGTAGTCAGAACACTTTTACACCGTACCAATACTATCATCACTGACCCGCTCAACAGACAAAAAGAAACATTACACATAACACAAGCACTTAAGCAGTGTGGATACCCGTCTTGGGCTATAATTTGTATAAACAAAGCTACGGCACCCAGGTCCACTGTTCCCTGTGACCACAACCCGAACCCTGCCACGCGCCAGAACAACAGAGGGTTTGTCGTCCTGCCCTGTTTTAGACCTACGCGAACCCTACGACAGTCACTGGTGACACCAAAAGACAAAACAAAGAAGGAGGATAAGTGTGGCGTGATATACCACATCCCGTGTCAGGGAAGAAATACCCGTGGTCCCTGCCAAGAATCATACATTGGTGAAACTGAGCGCTCGCTCAAGACTAGGTTCTTGGAGCACAGGAGAAAGAGTTCGGCCTCGTCGGAGGTATCACAACACATTCATATTGAGTAACCGGGACATTTCATCAGCTTGGACAAAGTACAAATATTGGACACCGAATCGGATTACTTTGCGAGGGGAGTAAAGGAGGCCATCTACATAAGAGCACATCAGCCGACACTCAACAGAGACGGGGGCCGATATCGTCTGCCAGGCATTTATGATTCGTTACTCGAATCACGTGTCTCTAAGTCACGTGATCAGAGTAACTGAATCGTCACTCCTGAAGAAGGTCGACGGAATAGCGACTGAAAATTCGAGGTGAGAATAATTTGTGTTGTACTACAGTTAAAAAACTTCACTAGGTCATCCTATTTGTGATTTGTGATTTATTCATTCGCATATATAACTTAACATAAGTTAAGTTAAAGTTACCCTTACATCTGTGCAGATGCTTTTGGGGTGGCGCCCATCTCCATTTCGAGTAGCCCTTGGGCCACACATGTGCAAGCCACTACAGCAGGGGGCTGGTCCGCTGGTAGTGATGTGTGTTTAACTTCCATACTCTTTCTCTTTAGTGCTGAGTGCTAAGCAGAGAAAGCAGCGTGTACCATTTTTAAAGTCTTTGGTATGACCCGGCCGGGGTCCGAACTCACGACCTACCGAGTGCAAGGCGAACACTCTAACCACTAGGCCATTGCACCGGTTAACTTAACATCAGTTAAATATAAATCAATATACAGAAAAAACGCATGTTCTTTTTTAAGTTATAAAAAAAATGTATTATTTGTTATCAAATTCCAAAGAAAGGGCGGACGAAACAAACTAACCAGGTGAAAGTTATGCTAGGAATGAAGTCCGTCTTTTTTTGAAAGTTGGCAATAGTAACTTGTTAACCAAGATTGCTGCAGTTGGTTTATAGTTTTTTGAGATTGTTCCATATAGTGGGACCTCTTAACTTGTATGTTGCTTTTCCTGATTGGTCTAAGACTTTTTGATGCGATTACCCCTTCCTACATCTGCTTGGAAACCAGCATCGCCCTGACTAGTAGAACAGCTGATCGCCGTGTCAAAGGTCACCGTTGCAATCATGGCGCTGCTCAGGGTCGCCGCGCGAGGGAAGGAGCTCGTCCCGGGGATTTTCAGACAAAGCGTCTGTCCTGCAGTCCAAGTTCTGGGACAGAAGAGTTGGGACAGGCACATGAGGTACGTTGACGTGATTGTCATGTCATTGCTGGTTTCGGAAAGCCAACAGTGATCGAATAACCATGAAGTCATCGAATAACCAGGATGAAGAATATGTTGTCTGTCAAATTCAAACCCTTGCAAATATTGGCTCAAACCTTCCCTGTGAGGTCAATAATCTACAGAACGTTCAGATATTGAGCGCTGTTGTATATGCTGATTCCGTTGTTGTAAATTGTAGACCTTTCTAGGATTAGTTTTTTTTTTCTGAAACATGATTTATTGCCATTTGGTGGGCGGGGCAGCATGCTAGCAAATTGATGCACATGCTGGGCTATACCAAGTATATTTTGCTAAGGGGGTTGTGTTTGTAACGACGTGTTTAAAAGGTAGTTTTTCAAAAATTAGTTTGAACATTATGCTAGCAGATTCTTGAGTGATTGCAATCAGTTGTTATCTGTCCATATGTATCTCATTAAATGTTTGATACCTTAGTGTTTTAAGTGTAAGTGAAGTGTAAGGCAAATATTGTCAGTAATGTAACATGTCTTATTGCTACCAATAAAAGATAATCAAGGGCCCTTAATGCTGATTATTTTTGCACTGTTTGCAATGTCTGTAATGTCAAATGATAATGACACAAAAGTGTGTTTAAAAGAAGTGCTTATATTATAAGCATATGTTAAACATGAAAATTTTGTAATGTATGACTGAGAGTATTTGCATGTCTGCTTCCAAATACTTGGTGTTTTCTTTGCTTATTTGTAATGACCTGTTTTCCTGTAACAGTGGCCATGTGTCCATGGTTGGTCGGAACTTCCTGACGCTGAAAGACTTCTCGCCATCGGAGATTGAGCAGCTCCTGTGGACAGCAGCCGACCTGAAGGCCAGGATCAAGGGCACGGGAGAGGTAAGGTACACTTAGGCCGAGTAACAGTCTGCCTATACACCTCAAATGACCTCAATTGGCTCTAATATGCAGTGTATATGGGGCAACAACCTTGTGTGGCACTCTGAATTTGCATTCAACTTATGCACTTATGAATTTTAAAAAATGCAGCAAGACCTCCTAAGTATTTAATGTTATTTGGAGTTCATCTGCGGGTTTCAAGATCAAAGCAATGTCTGGCTGCCATGTTGGATCATCTGTCTTTGGACTAGATTGGAGTCTGCGTGGGGAAGTTCTCGATGCCTTCTTCAGTCCACAGATGACAGTTTGATAATCATTCCTTTTTAGTTTCTATTTGCTCCAACTTGTCGCTGCAATGTGTATGAAGTGAGGTAATTAAGACATTTTCATGGAAATGACTGACTTCCAGTGAAGAAACTTCTGTTAGTCGTAAAATAAAGACTGTCTACACGTTAGATGATAAGTGCTGTGTTTTCATTAGTGAAAGTTCAATACACAGACTAACTGTAAGCTTGTCCCCCAGCTTTATACACCACTAGTGGGCAAATCTGCTGGACTGATATTCCAGAAGAGAAGCACCAGAACCAGGCTGTCTACTGAGACAGGTGAGATGCAATCCACATTTCTGTAAATTCAGCTGAATATGGTACAACAGACCCACAACATGTAGCATGAGTACTAGTAGTCCAATGGTTAATGCCCCTTCTTCTATCTGGACCAGGACGTTGTGAGTTTGAATCCCGGCTGTCATCATTCAACGGACTTGCACTCTACTAAAAATGGTCAAAGTCCATGAATTTGATGATTTTTCTAATGTTTTATTGTCTTTAAATCATACTTTTGAACTGCCTCAATAAGTCTCATATTCCAATTATGAAACAAGAGTTACAGAAATCATTTATTTGTTGATCAACTTCTGGCAAATGCCATCTAGTAGAAAGGGGGCATTAACTTTACCATGTTGCGCCAATCTCAAGCAAGTTGATATGATTTTGGAAATGGTCAGACGTTTCAGATGATATTCGTTATCTTTCGTCAGTGACACTGAAGAGATCACGTTGGAGAGCAGGCTTTATATCCTAACTGTGAATTGATATGTAAAGGAGATGAAGACAATTTTGAGATGTCCAGTAGGAAACAAAGGTATTATATGTTACAATGTTGTTGCTATGTTGTCCCCACAGGTGTTGGTCTGCTGGGTGGACAGCCGTGTTTCCTGTCTCCAGATGACATCCATCTCGGAGTGAATGAAACCATCAAAGACTCAGCTAAGTAAGGACTGAAATGTATGGTGTGTAAATGTTAGCATGTTGTGTGTTGTACGAGAATGCGTAGTGAGTTTATTTGTACTATTGTATTGTGTGCATTGTGTGGTATGTACATGTGCAGTACAACTTGGAACATGAGTTTGTCTTCAGTTGATGAATTTGAAAGACCTTTGTTTTGATTACCTTTTACAATGTATGAGGTTAAAGGCTTGTAGCAGCCTTGCTATGTTATGATATATTTTTTTGCATTTTATGAGCTGAAAGAAGATCAACTTGAAAACTAATAGTTGGAAAGAAGTGTCATGTTAACTCTCCTAATGGCATCAGGCAACCAAAGACTGGCACATTAATTTCACAATATGTACTGATGCAGCATCAGTTATGCCTGGCCCATGTACACTTTAGATATCCAGGTCTTAAATACTTTCTTGAAACCAAACCTTAACTGTGCTATGTGGCAGTCATAGGGTACCTGGCACAGGAAAGATGATGTCATATAATACCCGTCTTAAGTTATGACCTACCCGTAACATTCAGAGTTTTATCTTTACAGGGTGTTGTCCGGGTTTTTGGACCTGATCCTGGCCAGAGTGTATGGCCATGAGGACCTGGAGTCCTTAGCTACAGAAGGGAGTGTTCCTATAGTTAATGGCCTGTCTGAACTCTATCATCCACTACAGATTCTAGCAGACATGCAAACACTACAGGTAAGACCAAGTACTGGAACTAGTTCAACTGTAAATTTCAACACAAAAATTGGTCTCATCAAATTGGATTGTTCATTCCTTGACAAAGACTGCTGCTGTTCAGTCGAAAATTTGGATGAGTCCAATTTTTGTGTTGGAATTTGCAGTTTAAATTTTTCAAGAATGACTATTACCAACACAGATGAACTTTTAAGTTAAGACCAAATACTGTTACCCTTGCTTATTACACCTGTCTGTAAGGTACCAGTAATAGGTAATTATTTTTGCACATATAGGCAATTCTTCAATACATGTTCTACAATGATAACTCCAGAAGCTGAAAGCAGGGGAATTTTAAGTTATTAAAATAGGTTATGTACAGGCTTTTAATTTGATACCATCTGCACCTTGCTGGATTACACGATTCTGTAAACCACACGAAGATGTCACTAAGGGATTCAAATTATAATCACCATGACATTAATGAAAAGCCTGGATAGAGATAAGTGCACAAATCTGTTTTACTCAAACTCAGAGGGGTGTGAATAATTTGTTCACTTGGTAATGTGTATCACATTTTTTTGACGTACATGTAGGACCATTTTGGTAACCTGAGAGGCTTGACTGTTGCCTGGGTCGGAGACGGGAACAACATCATCCACTCCTTCATGATGGGAGCGCCCAAACTAGGCGTCAACCTCAAAATAGCGACTCCAAAGGTATGGTCTTCTCAAACACCTAAGCTTTTTTGCTGTCTACCAGTCCATCTAAACTGAACACCTAGAATAGAATTCACAACCTGCATACCGAAAGGAAAAGGAATGAAATGATAATTTGAAGGCATCTATCTTCACTTCTAAATTGTCCCCTAATTGCACAGTCCCCAGCTTAAGTTGGTGATTTCTTCAATATACAAATACGCATGCAATACTTAGTACTACTGACAATTTCAGTCAGTTAAACTCTTTGGAGATGACCGATGTAGAATCAATATCATCCATTAATGTCTTTATGTTAGAAAAATAAACTTGTAGGGACTGTTATTTTTTGCTTGAGATAATTTCAACTGACACATTCTCTACTGTAACATAACCAGAATTGTACATTCAAATAATATATGTCTACACATTGTCCTACCTATTCAGGGTTATGAGACGTACCCAAATGTGACCAAAGATGCAGAGGATCTTGCCAAACAGGTAAGACAACTTCAACACCAATAATTCAATCTATGACTTAAAGTAAAACTAACAGCAAAAAAAAAATAATTAGCAATCTTATACACAAAGTTAAGCATAATTTTACTCAGGAATTCCCGAGTAAAAGTATGCTTAACTTTGTGTATTAGATTGTCAATGATCTTTAATTTTTTGCTATTAGTTTATCTTGCTAATCTGCATTGTAACTGTATGAAAGGCAAAAGTTACACATTGCAAATCCGGATGGTTTTTTTTTTTTTTCTGGCTTAAGATCTGTTCTTCCTGCTGTCTCAAAACTGGCCAGCTTTTAACCAATCAGAAGCTTCCTCTCTTGATATTGGAGGGCAAATTACCAGCCAGTCAGGTTGCCCCTGGTCTGTAGGCAGTGACATGATTGGCTGGTAACTGGTGCAGCACAGAGGACAGAACACAGGCTGGTTCACCAGGCCATTAATTACTAATAGATGTCCAAGCAGCAGGCCTGGCATAAGACAATGTATGTGATGAACAATTAAAATCTATTGGAGCATTTAGTTTCATCTATCATACAATACTAAACTTTCTCCCAACCCAACCACATACAAGGATCAAATTTTCAGCGACCACACTACATGTAGTATTGATCATGAGGAAGGCGACAGTAGTTGTTGAAAATTTGATCTTTTGTGTTGGAAGAAAGTTTAGACATTAATTGTACTATGATTCCTTCCAACAGATGAGCTTCCATGATAGTTTTATTGATATTTCATTAATGGTGAGATCTTCTTGTCCCCACCCCCAGTATGGGACACAGATGTACCATACCAACGACCCCCGGGATGCATGTGAAGGTGCTAATGTCCTGGTGACAGACACCTGGATCAGTATGGGACAGGAGGAGGAGAAACAGGAGAGACTCAAGGCTTTCCAGGGGTACCAGGTCACCCACAAGGTGGGGAAGGGCTCGTTATAGTCATTGTATGATGGGCACATTAAGTTTATGATGGCATATTAAGATTCAGCCATCTTCAATAGGTTGTCATGAATTCTTAACTATGGTTGGATCTTATCTATGGTTATAGCCAATCTGTAAATCCTAGGTATGAACTTATGAAAGACCAGTTATTAAGGGAGTTTTTTTCCGAAGAAATTGTAAAAGAGACTAGAAAATAGCCTGAGTGCCAGCCTCTATGGTAACTGCTGGCTCAGTCCATTTGCTTGCTAATCAGGGATTGGCAAGCGAAAGGATTGAGTCAATGGTCACTACGGAGGCTGGCACTCAGGCTAACTGAAAACAATCAAGAGCTTTCAATTTAAGAATAACAGGAGATGTATGTGATACAAGCTGATTGTATCCAAGTTGTGATCGAAGTCTATTTTACCATATTACAAAATGGTCTATCAGGATTCTAGTGTTTTGTCTTCAAGTTTGTACTGGAAACTAATATTGATTTTGTCTCTATTGATATCTTCCCACTCGTTCATTAGTTAGTGAAGTTCCGTAGAGTTTAACACCCATTTATTTCTGTCCCTCTAGCTTGGTGAGGTGGCAGCTAAGGACTGGGTGTTTCTGCACTGCCTGCCCAGGAAACAGGAAGAAGTGGACGATGCCGTGTTTTACAGCGACCGGTCACTCGTCTGGCCGGAGGCCGAGAACAGGAAGTGGACAGTGATGGTGAGACTTTGGTCTTTTTCTTCATTATCATATAGTGAGATGAGGTTGACCAATCAGAAGGCTCCATTTTCTCCATAACCCAGGTCATTTATGTCCCATATAGACCTGAATCCCGTGTATAGGTCTCGTTCTCAGGGTATTGTCAACCTGGATGGTATTAAATGCTAGTTTACCTTTATCAATGGGGTAACCTATATCTGTTTTAAAAAAGGGCATTGTTGGATATCAAGTCCATGGATCCATGGTAGTTGCAAATTGCCTTTTCTGAAAAATTTTACATGATTGCAATTTGATATCTCTGTCCGTATGGAAGACGAAGTTACTGAGAAAAGAGAGTGTTTTAATGATAGTTAGCAAATCTAGCATTAATTGTCCCTCTTATTTCAGGCCGTCATCCTCTCACTACTAAAGGACCACATCTGCACAACCCCCAAGCCAGACTTTTGAGTGTGACAACAGCGCCCCCTGTGGGAAATGCTCAGCACAACAGTTATAAGCTGGAGATGCAAACATAATCAATGTGGTGTGATGTAACAAATGTAACAAAACCTAGCTGAAACTACTACGACTCAAACCTTCCTCCCTAGGAGTATAATGTCCTTGGCAAAGCCATGTGAAAATTCAAATTGAAGTCAAATTGAAATACCTGACTAACCTGCTGTATTTTTCTCCACCATTTTTTGTTTGCTTTGTCTGTTTTTCCCATCAAATGGGAAAATTAGCATGAAATCTGTTATGGTAGTTTGCATAATTCAAGTTCGAATCAGAATTGACAATTTCTTTTTGACCTACTTTGCTAAATCATGTGCTTTCCATGCATGTACTCAGAAATGCAAAAGTGTTACACATCTGGGTTCATCTTTATGCAAAATACTCCAACCTAGGTTCAAATGGCATCCTCTTATTTCACCAATATTCACTGAATGTTGATGGCAATAAGCCAGTTCATGGTTTACACTGCATATGTGAGAGGTCAAAGGTGAATACTCCTAACTTGTAAAGGGTTATTTTGTAGACTATGCTTGACACATGTCTAGGCACATAATCTTCTGTGTCTCAAGGGTCTAAGAATCAATTTTGACATATAGCCCACAATGCAAGATTACATGCATGTACACTGGGACTGAGAACATCCACACAGCTTGCAGGAAAATACAATTGACATTGCGTCATGGCAGGTGATTGGTGAATTGGTTTGTATCATAAAATGTAATTGGTTAGTTCAAAATGATGATGGGAAATACTTTGGCAATTTATGAGTAAATGATTAGCAAGTTTTTTCAATGATAACATGAAAACATTCTGCCAAATGCATTTTTTACTTCTCCAAAAATGTAATGCATGTTATCCTGAATATTGATGAAAAAAACAACTTAATTTTCTACTGCAAGTTTATTTTCTTACTCTGAATGACAAAATTCACTGTTTAGTGGACACAACCAATAGTTTTACATTTTTAGGGGCCAATGTAGGCTGAAAAAAAATGTCTGAAACTCCAAAACTGTACTCTACATAGATGTATTTAATGTGCCATTTCAAAAAGCTGCAAGGGTGCTTCCGACAAACAGTTATCTGTCAATTTTATTGTCAAATCCATGGCAATGTTTTGCTGCAATGGGAAAATCATACATGGTATTATCATCTGTCTAGTACTCCTTTTGATGTCCAGACTTGTAAGGTGTGTGTTATGCCATTAGGTATGTGTGATGTACTAATAAACAAACTGTTGCAATAATATGAAGTTAACTCTTATTATCTGTAACCCTACTACATGTACCACTTTAACAAAAAATATGTATAATATTTGCATGCCAACGTAGCATCAGTATGCACACCTCAGATATCCTCAATAACATCTTTTTTTTTTTTCAATGTGTGGGTCTACATTAAATTTTGTAGTTGAAATTTCGGAAGCGGATGTGACATCCATGTGTGGAGTAGTAAACATCAACTAGGGACCACTTTGTGCACTGAAATATAGTCTGTGTCTACAAATTGTAAAGATCATTGTAGTGCGGGTAATTGTATGGATGTCATTAATGTTGCACTGAGGAATCTAGACTGCTGATATTGTGCTGCTGTAATGTTGTGCCAGTCATCTTACAACAGTGAGTGAACAACCCTGTTGTACTGTGAATACACAGTCCTGTCATAAACAGAAATGAAAAATAGGCATGGTGTCTTTTTTGCATCTATATGAGCCTGTGTATTCAGGGACAGGCATATTTAACTGTGTGGATGGTGTTAAGCACCAAGGATAGATGTGTTACATGCAGAGTATAGGAGGTGGTGGATGTGATGAGTGTTCGAGTGTATCTCTATGTTCCATTTGCCGCATTCGTACTGTAGCTTGGCATGTCGTCTTCACTCAGTTGCGCGATGATGCACGTTGTTGCGGCGGAAACCACAATTGATGAGGAGGTAAAACCGCCCAGTACAACTGATTGACATCTGTCATCTAGGAAGGATGATGGAACTTTTGTACAGTACGAAACATGGAGAAAGGAAACGTTTCAAATTTGTCAAAGTCTACGCAGCTACTTTGAATTCGTAGCTACAAACAAAATCATGCCGTTGTTACAACGCACTGACGATGTCCATTTTGATCGATGTTGTAATCATTTCCCAGACGTTTTAGATACGCTCGCGCACGCACTTACGCACAGACACACGCGCGCACACACACACACACACACACACACACACACACACGAACTGCTTTTACTTGACAGTTGCTTGGCACAATGATATCAACAATGCTATCAACCATGGCCAGGAAGAAGAACATCTGATGCCGGCGGTAGATGATTGCACAAGTAAGACGAATTTTGTGGCCACACGTCCTCTTGTTTTTGGAGCAGCCAGACATGGCTGACAGGGCGTCGGACAAGCGTCACTCTGCATTTTCTGCCCGATGCCAATCCCCACGTGCACGTTCATGGTTTATTTTCGTTCCCTGCAGAGCTCATACTCAGGGAAACTTTCTCATCATCGCAGGTGGCGGAAACGTGGAGACTTCGTGCTTTGGCAGCCGAATATTCATCCCATGAGCACAGCACTTTCTAAACCAAAGCAAGTCAACCGTACTGTCGCATTATTGACTTAAGTGTCTGCTTATTTTACAGAAGCTGAAGGAAGGTAAAATCAAACAATCTTGACTAGACACTTAGACTACACACATGTGCGTTGACGGCATGATCAGCTATTTTGTACGGTAGGAACTTACGCCCACTTTTCCCCAAGTGAAGGCACAGGTGTAAAAACAATTTTCGAGCTCGGCTGTAGTGGAATTTTTGTGGTCTTCTTCAACCTGTCCACAGGATCGAAACCCGTTCTAGTGGAAGCGAGGCTCGCAATCCTTGAGCGCTTGTTCAGCAATAAAAAATAGACTAAAACCCACTAGACGGCGATTGCGCTGAGCTCTCACTGTGACCTAGATATAATATGTGTAACCTTCGCTTTCACACTAAGTATATCATACAAATCGAAAAAGAGTGACTTAAAGACAACAAATAAAGCACACAAAGTGTACAAAGATTCGTTTCTTTTCTATACAATTCGTTGAGCGACATGTCAAATTTTAGGTCGCAGAGAGCGCAGTGAGAGCGCCGTCCTAGTGGAAAGAGGGTATTATACCCCCTCACATTAGGCGCGATTCGATCGGACGACGAGTCTGCGAGCTCTAATTTACGAGGAGGCATGACCCTGATGCCGACGAAGAAATGGCAGAGTCCCCCCTTCCCGTCAGGGTCATGCCTCCTCGTAATTTAGAGCTCGCAGACTCGTCGTCCGATCGAATCGCGCCTAATGTGGGGGATATTAGCAAGTCGTATAGAGACCTGTGATCACTAGCGCCGAATGGCGAACTGTGTGATCGCTGAGCGCTTGTTGACAGAGCATCTTACACATAGGCTTCTTGTTTCATCTTGAATTCGCCATGTAACGTGTTTGGACAAAATATTTTCATCATGTCGTTACTATTGTACATGATGGCATACTAGAGTACTTAGAATTACTGGAACAAGACTTTCATGATCTGATGTATTGGTGAAGTAGTCCAAACGATAGAAGTGAATTTTGTAAGCATTCTATGTTATGCTATATTTTAGAGAGGGCCTTAATATGGTTGTCCTCGGCTGCCAATGTCGCCTTGTGTCGCATAAAGGACGAAACCTTCTCTTTGAAAATTTGCCGGGCCCCGAGAGCTGCAGTTGGTAACTCAGTCTCCGAAAATCCCTGGGTGCTGTGATGTGTAGCTATATGAATTTGGGCACAACCATCTATTTACACGTAGCGCAGCTATCGTAATTTTGACTCGACTGATCTTGAAACAGACAAGAAAAAAACGGACAAAATTACTTTTGCTGTAACATTCTTATATTCATACTTTTGCTATGTGCACAGCTAAGAAACTGTATGTCAAATTAGCATGTCATATTAGCACTTTTGCCGTCACAGAAAGTAGCTTGTATTTCAGTTAGTCCTTCACTTATAATACAGCTTTCACCGAGTACAGTCTGCCATTTGAGTTTCTATTGTCAACGCATTGGTAAGTTCACTCTTGACGTTAGTGACGCTGAAAAATTACGCTATATTTAAAAGCCGTTCAAACTACATGTAGTCCCAACTCCAGCCTCAGGATCCCTTCACATTTTACAACTCGAAGTCATGGTAAACTGGTAGGCGTGAAGCGGCTTATGAAAAGGCTCTGCCAATTTGGTTCCTATATATATATATTAGCAGTCAGCGTATTGGTGTAGTACTACATGTAGCCGAGGAGGTTTAGCCTCCTTGGTGTACCCTGACCTATTGGTTCGTATTTCTGGCAACTATGATTCTGCCGCGGAGTTCACGACAACTTTAGATGGACACGTTCTGACCGGTCACTGGATGGTGATGATGGTGGTGACAGCCCGATGACCCGACCTGTAGACGGAATTACCAGTATGAAAATCGTAGCGTTGTATGTGTTACAGCAAGTACATTTTATGGATAATATTAGTTCGACAGTTACGAAGGGCATTCAATAAGTAATGCCCCTGACCCACTTCCAGTTGTCTGATCTAAATGAAATTTTGCATGTGTAATGAGTCATATCTCTATGGGTTATGTTGCAAAAAACAGCTCTGAACTAATTGTGGTTACTGATTTACTGGTGTTTGAACTGGGTCAGGTGTGAAATGGACCAGGTGTGAAATGGAACCAGTTGAGTGTCGTGCAGTGATCCGGTTTTTGTATTTGAAAGGACGCACACCAAAGGGGACTTTTGATGAAATGAAAAAAAACTTATGGTGATGATGCCCCATCATATGACCTTGTAAAACGCTGGCATCCTGAATTCAAACAAGGTTGGAAGTCTGTGGAAACAGCTCCCAGACCTGGTCGTCCCTCTTCTGCCATTGATGAGGCATCTGTCGGAGGACCAACCTGGGGTGTCCTACAAGAACGGTGTCCAGAGCTACATCAAATGATGGGAGAAATGCAAAACTCTGGGTGGTTCCTATGAAGAGACAGACTAATAACTGTGCCAAGTTTCATTAATCTCCTGCTATAGGAAATGGGTCAGGGACATTACTTATTGAATGCCCCTCGTAAAGTGGCACTGATGTTGTAGCCATAACAATAGTTTTCAAATTTGTAAGAGATACCAGTCTACACCGCTGTGAATTTTGTGAATATATGAGTAAAAGACTAGTTGTCAGTGATGCCATGTTTTGTCGCTTGAAATATTGTTACAACGTTTATGGTCTTTTTAAAATCTAGGCATCCTGGTTTCTCTCACCTATCTTGGTTTACCCCTTTCTCATTAAATTTGAAGTCTGCAGAGGATGCCTTCCACAAATCTACTTGTTGTGGCCTTATTTAGGACAGGCGGCAGTGAAGTATTTACCCTCGGACTGAAACGCACAGTTCTGTGCAATGTTGAATAAGGCGAAAGGTCATAACCTGAAAGTTCCTTCTGATTGAAAAGTCATTTCTTCGAGGTCACGAGCACACTACTTGCATTTTCATTTCTTTTCACGTTATTTGCCTTATTGTCTTATACCCCCTATCCACTATGACGGCGCTCTCGCCGCGCTCTCTCTGCGACCTAAAACTTTACAAATCACTGAACGGATTCTATAGAAAAGAAACGAATTTTTTTACACTTTGTGTGTTTTGCTGTATTCTGAGTTACACTTTTACGTTCAGTATGATATACCCAGTGTAAAAGCGAAGGTAACCCATATCCTATTTAGGTCGCAGTGAGAGCACAGCGCGATCGCCGTCTAGTGGAAAGGGGGCCTTACCTCCGTTAGTTGCAGATCAGGACAAGAGCAAAGTCAGTGATGTGGAAAAGCGGCAGTACCCCGACAGTAGCAATAAAGGCAAGGCACAGGTTCAGCTCCAAGTTGTGTTGGAAACTAAGGAATATAGAGAGTAAATTCGAAACAGTTAAACTCAGACACAGATATCTCTTTCGTAACTATAGAAATTAGGAGTTTATGATTTGCTAGAGTTAGAGAAGGCGAGGCGTTGGTATTACCGGTGGTACGATGTTGCACTTCGAAACATGTCTTCATTGGCTCAGCTCAAGATTATGGATGATTCAATGACTATTACTTCTTTTTTTTCATCATTTTTCTCTGACAAACCTATCTGATAGCACAATGATTGCACCATTGATAATGGTGCAATCGTCAAAAAGATGACGTAATATGGTACAGTACCACACCGAACTGAACTAAATTGCGCCAGGCGCCTGGAATTGCGAGATTTCAAGTGTAAAAAAGTCGCAAATCTTAATATGCCACATACGGTTGCAATTAACATGGTGTGCCAAGCTAGGGTTCTTAGGAATCAATCACTAAGTGGACCATCATAAAGCTTAAATTAAGATTCATAAAAAAAGTGAAACTAAATAAAAAAGAAGTTTCTGAATATCATAAGTAAAAATTCTTTTACAATTTAGAATCGCACCTGATGCGTTCTTAATCAATGTACATTAGTTTTGGATTCAATGGCATGGGATTTGCAGAAACATTTTCATATCATACTGGAATATTATGAGGGAATATTCGTACTAATTCCCAAACTTGGTAAAATTTCCTGACACAATTTTGGGCAATCAAGTCAGGTACGCGCTGAAAAACAGCTGCTGAGATACGTATGATCTAAAGCTTAAGCAAGTTTCCTAAGGCCACACCAGTTTTATTTGTTGCTTCTCGGATTCGCCTACCCTTTTTTTGTTCAGTTAAAAAAAGTATTTGGTTTGTCACAAATCTGTAAATATTACCATTCAGTGTCACATACACATAATTTCGTCATAAAACGATGCGTTTTATTCAGAACATTACCGACAAATCAAAGGAAGGGATTCATTGCTTAGTAAGACGTACCATTAAACTCCCCAGGTAGTTTTTTTTTCTAAGCCGTATATCTTTATCCTAGACCTAGTTTTGAAAAGATGTATTTTTTTCTACCTGTCGGTCCATTTTTTTCCTGAAAAATCTGGGAAGCACCAGATAAATTTGGTGAGGCCTATAGAGAAACTAACCTGATGGGGTGGATGGCGACATATATCACCGCTGACAGGGAGGCCAGAGAACAGGCGACGGAGTTCAGGAGTGTTCGCTGTAAAATGGAAAGTAGGGGTACATGTTTCTAGGAAGTGGGTAGTACTAAGCACATATTGTTAGGCCACAGTAAGTAAATGTTTTAGATAACATCAGCCTATTCATTAATTTTCGGCTGATTTAGAAAAAAAAGAAGATTTTCGCTTCTTCGGGGATGGTCAGATAGACCAAAATAGGCAAACATGTTGTGTTGCCTAATCATACTTGTAGGTAGAAGTGACACTAGGGAGGCAGCCATGACCATAGTTGCAGAAGTGAAACTTGTTGGATAGTTGTAAAAGTGACACCAATATGGAAGCCATGAATGTAGTTGCCAGCTTGGCAGGAGATACCAGTGCACCACACTAGTATAACTTTTACTACACTAGTTCAATCCTTTAATACATGAATAAATACCTTGTTAGTTATGATGCCACGTTTGTCACAAATCTTGTTACGACGTTTATGGTGTCTATGGGAAAAATTTAGCCATCTCGTTTTTTTTACCCATCTTGTTTTTTTCGCGGTATCTCATAATTTTTGCACTTAGCGGCGGATGTCATCCATTGGGCTGTGGCCTTACACAGAAATGATACGAAAAAAAAGCAAACGGTTACATACACGAGTTATGCCAAAAAAAAGTTATGCCTTCAAATGCGACCCACCCGCCCCTAAAAAAGGTATCAGGGGGTAGACTTACATGACAGAATGTGTTCCCGTACGGCCATTTGTCAGTCACGCTGAAGGCCAGTAACACGATGAGCAGAAGTGAAATGATGTTTTCACACACCAGGAGCATGGCAAGAACCTTTGCGAATCCTCTCAGACTCGGCGTGCGGCTGGCCCTCACAATCGCCAGGACCACAAAAGCATTGGCCAAGACAATACCGAGAGCGATGAACACCACGAGTGTTGCTTTTACTCCCGGTGGAAGGGTAGGTCCGTATGACATGGTGATCTCGCCCGACTCCTCTCCGTTAGAAGATTAAGACAACACTAGATGTTAACACGTTTACCGCCGTTCAGTTGTCCTGTCAGTACGCAGTGGTTCACTCGAAGAACCGGAAAGCAACGTTCGATTGCAAGATTTGACAGACAATAAAATCTCCTTGCAACGAGAGGATTCTCGAGCTCATCTGGATGTACTTGACTCGGCAAGAGGTGTATACGGCAGAACAATGGCACCATGCCATTAAGTAGGTCTATCAAAGAAAATAAACTGGTCTCGGACTACGCTGATTGTGACATCACAGAACAAGGAAAGATGTCACATCCGTCGCTAAGTTTCAGACAAACAGAGATTATATTTCTAGCAACGCTTGTTTTCTTCTTCAATGGACTCTCTCTGCAGAGAGAAAAAGGCAGAGATCAGTTTGTTATTTCAGAAAGAAGAAGTACATGAGCATCAGGCCGAAACTGATGCGAGCGTGCGGAAAAGGTATGATTGGCACCCTTAGAAATCACCATTCAAAAGTTGAAGGGGTCACCCGCTTGTCATAAGATGAAATAAATGGATAAATGGATTTGCCCAGGTTACACATAGCCAAACATGGCCTCCCGAGCTTCCGCCGACCCTGGTTCGGAGTGATTCGGGAGCTAGGTCGGCTGACAATTGTATATAGATCGCGGTTGTGAATGAAGAGCTTTGTTATCTAATAATTTTCCAACCTGGATAAGTATTTACGGTCGAAAGAAAGAAGTTCATATTACGCTATTTGAATCATTACATTTTAATGCCATTTTGATTATATTCCAATCCGTTCCCACAGACCAAACATAACAAAGTCTAAATATACACATCAGTCTGTCATGTTATCCTTTGACATATCGATAGAGATTGATATTTATTTTAGAGTTTTCGTCTTCATCATAAAAGATTTTAGAAAACAAGGTTTTCACCTCACTCGACATCGTGTTTCAGAGCTATGTCGATACTAAGAACGATAACGATTTTGAGTATGCCGTGGTGGACTCTGATGACATATATGATGATGATGATGACGAAGCAAGCAAGAACAGGTCAACTTATGTCTACATGTGTTGTGTGGTCAAATCTTGTTGTGTTAAAGCGTGTATTTCATCAGTTATACAACATTTTCTGATTTCTATTCGTTGTCTTGACTTTCTTTATTTCACACTGATTGCCACATTGTTTCATAATGTCACGTGACATGTGTCTATGTATCAGAACGGCCCATCCCAACTCAACTCGTTACGTTAAAATGTATCAGCTCCTTGGTTCTTCTTGTTGCGCGTTTTGCATTCGAATTCGAAAACCCCGAACCCCACCGTGCCTAGCGCCAGTACAGCCATGCAGATGTACAGTTTGACGTCCATGCAGAGAGCTGAGCTGTAGGCAAACACCAGCATTTTGCCGATACTCCCTGCCATCTTGGCGTTGGCAAAGACGGCTTCGTGGTTGCTAGGAAACACAGTGCCAAGTACAGCTGAAAGTAAAGTATGTACGTACGTGTTATAAATGAATGAAAATTCATCAAAATTAGATTTGTAGAGATAGAAAATAAAGGATATTTGTCATTTTGCGTCCATTTGCGTTATTTTATAAATTGCGAATTATTGTTTTTTTTTTCAAAATAATCTCGAATTTGTGTGTGTTGCTGAAATGCCTACCAAATAGCTGGATGCGCCAAAGCGCTCTGACCACGCCCCACCCTCCAGATACAGCAAGGATCGTGGCGAGGGAGTCCTCATTCGGTTGCCATAGCAACATGTAAATGAGGAGAACGGCGTTGGCGACCACGGCGGCGAGGATGAAGCTCCTGGCACCCACATACTTATTCAGATGTCCAATCAGCGGGGAGGAGACAGTGCTGGCCACACTGTAGCATATCATGACGTAACCTACCATCTGTATTCCCAGGACACAGCTGACGTACGACTGAAACAATGACGTCAGTATTAGTACGATTCCCTTCTGTGCTGGTGAGTAACATTTAATTCAGTACAATTTCAATGACTTTGTACTTCTTTATTACGAGCGAATCATCACAATTCAAATTAAGTCAACACTTCAAGAGTCATCGCACGAAATAGGTAAAAGGACAGTTTACACACACTGCATAAGATCTTGTACATCGTGAGTGGAGTAAAGGAACGGGGCCAACGTTAACGTTATTAAACAAGACCGGGCCTTTTGAGAGTCAGTCAAAGCCCGTCGTTAACCCTATTCAGACCGGGCTTTTTTGGTCATCCCTGGACCGGGGGGGGGGGGGCTTTTGACTTCTAAGTCCTCTAACTCTTGAACGACGTGCCGCAGGGCCACCAAATTTTCAGGACATGATATCGACATAATATCTGACGAGTATTTCACGTTTGACGTTACGTTGACGTAAGATGACGTAATAATGACGTCATCAATTTGATTATATTGGCCGGACCCATGAAAAAAGGGTGTTCTCAGAAAACTTCAAGTTATACTACAAAAATGTAACAACAAGTCCAGATAACAGAATAATAATGTTTATTACGACTCCTATTGCCAATAGCAACATCGATGACGTCATAATGACGTCATAAAATGACGTCATGCACATCTAAAATACGAGTTAGGCTCCGCCATATTATATCCACCACCTTGAATTTTTAAAAGTCCCTTTTTTGCTACAAATAATCACAAAGGGCAATGGAAATAGACTAAATTCATTCATTTAGATGGTTTTTGATGAAAAAATACCAGGTAGTTACAAATTTTAAGGGATAATTAGCTTGTTATTCTTGATCTGGCCATACGGTCCGCCATCTTGGATTTTGGGCTGATGACGTCATCAAATTAGCATAATTTATGCATATATAATTATGAAAGATATGCTAAATAATATAAGATTTTATTTATGTAATAAAATAGCAGTAATATAGCAAATAAATGTGAAAAATACATTGTTGGAACCAAAAATAGTGATTTTTGGCAAAACTTCCTGTCAGCAAACGGTTGCCATGGCAACACGAAAAAATGGAAAATTTGTCAAACTTCCTAAAATTGTTGCCAACAATATTTTAGGAAAACTCACCAAATTTGGTGGCTCTAGCGTAAGCCGTTCTGGCGTTATAGGACATCGAAGTTGGCGCAGGCCTCAAAAGCCCCCCCCCCCCGGTCTGAATAGGGCAATAGTTCTTCCAACAATAATTAAAAGACCTTTTTTTTTCAACGTTGCTCTGAGTTGCCCATTTTCCCAAGCTTACAAATGGATGCGTAAAACACAAGCATCTTCTCACCTTGTTGATATCTCCTGATACAATGGCCTCGGACATGCCGGCGATCACCAGCAAAGGCATCAGGAGCACATAGTCGATGTCCTTAAACACGCGCACTGTACGTAGTAGTTGTTGGGACACCTGGATTGGCTCAGCAGGCGATAGTTCCTTATTGTTAGCCTCCATGTCGAGACATAGTCCCGCAACTAACGCTGCTAAGATGTTGCACACAAGAAAGACGCCCAAAAGTGTGTACCGTGCTATCACATGTTGCTTGTCGTCTGGTAACCCTGTTGAATTGGTCGTGTTTGACTTGGTGACGTAATGAGAAGTCCAGTTGGCTTCGTGGCGAATCCCACAATCCATCGCACCGCAAAACACATCCCCCTTTCCGATGCCCTGTGTTCCCGCAGAGAACACCAATGAAGATATAAGATTGCCGATGATCCCTGACAGATCGTTGAGGAAATAGAAGACGCCGTTGAACATGGCAATGTCACCCTCTACACTGTCATGTTGCAATAGTTTTGCATATTCCACTGCGGAGCTTGTCAAGTAAGTGATCTTAGCCGTCCAGAGCGGACCGGAAATCGCCCCAAACAAAACTGAAGATGGCATCAGAGTGTACCAGGACGGATAGAAATTGGAGCCCGTGTACAAAATATGTCCGAAAAAACAGACGACAATTGTCCACTTGCACGATCCGACTTTGTGAATGAAAAATGGCGCGTACAGGCACGACAGCACCATACTGGCGTACACGCAGCTCAGCGACACCACGCCGAGCCCGGCCTCGCTGTTCAGCGTGCTCTGGAGGTTCTGTATGGCCCCGAACGCGGTGAAGCTCAGCAGAAAAACCGAGGCTAACACGAGGAGGTTTTTCCATATCCGCTTGGTGGAAGTCCACTGGTGCGCTGCTCCATCCTTCAATAACATTGTTCCCTCCATGATGCCCTCCCTATTGTGTTATAAGATAAATGCCAGGTTAGACTCTAGTGCGACGATTAAGTTTAGATATCCAGGCACATGTAATAAGATACGCCTAATAGCAATTACAATGTACTCGAGCTAAGTACTGGATACGATTTTGGAAACGGTCAGACGTTTCAGGTAGAATCCAATACCTTTCCGCAGTGACCTAAATCAGACCATGCGTGCGGTTGTAATTTGGCCTAGGGAAAATTTTGTGTTACCTATTAAGGCCCTGAAATACTCAGGGTCCGTAAGTAGGTTGTTATCTACTGTGTCTAGGGCATGGTATTGGAAGGCGGAGACCATTCCTCTCCTTCCACTGCCTTTTACCTCCCCAACCGAAGTCAGGTACCCATTTTTACACCCGGGTGGAGTCAGAAAAGTCATGAGAGTGCCTTTCCCAAGGACTAGCCAGCAATGCCAGGAATTGAACTCGTGACGTTTCGATCTCACCAGCATAACCACTCGACCATTCGTCCCCACGTTATCATAGAATGTTCAATTTCAGGAAATATGAATTTTTGTATCTTCATGCATCCACGCCCTTCTTGTTCACTCTCCGTTGAACTGCGTTAATCCTGTACTACGTAATCCAACCTAATTTTCCCCATTTGTCTGCTGACTACGTCCACATTAAAAAATGGTGCTATTCTACCAAAAAACATAATCTGTTCGTAGTACAAATGATATCGTTCCAGAGTGTGTCACAAACTCAAATCGCTCACCTGAGCACTTTACCTTGAGGAAAGGTTTTCCTTCGTTCTGTCGCGGTTCGGTCTGAATCTATATAAAAGCAGCCACTGGGCCCTGAACACATAAAAACAACATAAAAACCTGTTAAAACAGCATTTAAAAAACTGTTAAAACAACATAAAAACCTGTTCAACCGATTGAAAAATTCCTGTTGTCTACGAAAACATACCCATAAATCTGTAACTCGGCAGAACCTGAATAGTGTACCCAAATCGTCTAGCCTCCATATGCATAGCAGGCTCTCTGTGTATTCTTTTATTTTACTGACTTGTTTTCGTACTGGATTGTTTTTACAGCGGGCCAGCAAGTAGCCATCACCAAAAAATGTAGTATACGCCCCCAAAGGTCTAGAGAGCCTACTGTATGGAAGCTAAAAATCACCAGTTTGCATTATGATGGGAACACAACAAACGGAATCAAAAGCAGTATCAACCCGGAGCTCTTTCCCAGAGCTAAAGATTTACGTTGATGATCAAAGCAGGAATGCAATGTAAAGATACATGTACAGCAACATGCATATACAACTAGCGGGATAGAGGGAGGGAGGGGGGGGGGGGCAAACATAACGAAATCCATCATCGTAAGTCATGCTCTAGCGAGTTGAAGCATATGTAACATCCATTGGCATAATACCGGCAGGTTTACTGCAATTTCTCAAGCAATACTAATTTTGCAAGTGATCAACGCATCATTTTCTCCAGTTACATGTTGCTGTTACAGCTTACCTTTGCCACTTCTTCTGTGTATATTTTTTTGTCCTGCTAAAAACATAATATCGTAATTGGAACACACCGCGGAATTGCACGGAGAACGGCCGCGTGGTTGGAAGGGGGTGCAATAATACCGGCAGAAAGAAACATGGCACAATTAACTGCCGCTATGTACCTTTATACATCCCCTGTTGTTCCTTCCTTTCCTGTTAGTAATTGCACAAAACAAAAACCTGCATGAGCATACAAAAAGTCATGAGAAAATGGGCGTGTACTGACAAGATAATTCATTTAATTTTGGTCCGTCACAACCGCTATGACGTAAAACTTTACTGCTGGCGTAGCATTAAAAATGGCGGGAAAATGGCGGCGTACGTTCAATTTGACCCATTCAGCCGTAGATCCGGGCGATAATGCAACGGTTCTTCACACTTTTACACGAGTTGTTGGTCACCAAAAGAAATTCAAGATTGCTGTTGAATCATGCTCGTCTTGTGCCGTGAGCACGTGTGATTATTATCTACAAATCTCGCGATGAACGTGGCAGTGTGTTCGTCCCACGACGTGCTCGCCTGCCCCGAAAATGAACTGAAAACTTTTGGCCTTGTTGTCTTAGAATGCACTGTTATCGAAGCCTTTTTGAAAATGTGTGAAATACGAGGATGTCTGAAGTGTGCATACCTCGGAAATTACCGTTGCTGCGCTATTGGATCACCGAAAATTTATCGTTTATGTCATTTACCGGTATAAGTATTACTGCCGGTATTATGCCAATGGATGTTACAATGTTCAGCTTTTTTTGGACACTTTTTATACACCAATGGTACAATATTTTAACTATGCCTTAGATAACGGTTGATTCGCGATTTTTACGGGAGTACGCCGGGACAGGAAAATATGCCGGCAAAGGAAAAGTGCCGGGAAAGGAATATATGCCGGGAAGCTTGCACTCGCCAACCATATATTCCTTTCCCGCTTAATTTGCATAATTATGAGGAAATTGTTTAATTCCATTGTTTTCATTAACTGACCTTCCATAAATGTAACATATATAAAATAAAATAGGTTTCCATAAGAAGATACCAAATATACAAATAAGGAACAGGTGTGTTTACTTGCGTGTGGACGATGTTCAGTGCCAAGGATATGTTTTACCCGTGTAGATGGTGTTCAGCACCAAGGACAGATGTGTTCAGCTGTATGTAAATGGTGTTTAGCCCCAAGGACAGGTGTGTTTAGCTGTGTGGATGCTGTTCAGCATCAGGGACAAGTGTGCTTATCTGCATATAGATGGTGTTCAGTACCAAGTACAGGTGAGTTTACCAGTGTGTGAATGGTGTTAAGCAACAGGCATATTTCAGTGTGATTGGTGTTCAGTACCAAGAATAGGTTTTTGTATGCGTGTGGTATTCAGCACCAGGGACACATTTTCATGTGTGGGGGATGTCATACAGCACCAAGAATATGTTTGATGTTTACATGTTTAGATGCTTAACAATTAGGACAACAACTTAAGTCTTTTCCAACCTAAGTAATTTATAGAATCTATTACTGTAACAATCTTGTGCACCAAATGTGCTATTTTACTGTACCTTTAAGTGAACAATTCTCTATGCAGCACTGAAACTATTCTACAATGAATTAACACCAACAAATTGAGTATAGGGCCATTTTATTGTGAAGACAATATGTTGAAATAATAGGCACTTCTGTATACACCACTATCTATAATGCATCTGGCAGATATGAACTGTATATAAAGCTCTTCTTAATGAGTCTTAGTACCTGTAATGTGCTAGAATATTTCCTTAAAGTAACAGTTAAAAATTCAAAGTGTCCTACACACTGAAAAAAGTATATGCATACTTCAGTATTCTGTATGTAACAAACCATGGTTAATGTCTTCTAAGGACCGTGATATATAAACTCCCCCCCACAATAAGTGAGATGGACAAAAATTTAATGCTTGACATAATTTTTCAGTTTGGTGGACATATGTGACCTGGCAAACTTATGTTCATAGATGATACATTCTTCACAACTAACTTTTGCTATAGAGTACAAACTTGCAGACATGTAAGAGGCATGATGCTTTACCACTAACAACCTGGACTTAATGTTCAGCAACTGCAAAAAAACTCAAAATGAACTACAAACTTATTTCCAAACCCTACCAGGCATTAGTGGCTATACATGAAAATTGATTTCATTATCTATGCTTAAAATAGCAAGTAACCTACTTTCACAGCCTCACTCTAATCAAGCTGCTGGTATCATAATTGTTTTGAAATGCCCTACTTGAAATTTTTTTGGGACACATTTCATTTTTGAAGACAACTTTTGAGACTATTTGCTGAGGACGATGGTCTCTTCCTTGACAAAGAACTCAACTTTCTCGTCTTCTACGTCGGATTCGCTGTCCAGACGATCAGTGTCCACACCTGTAAAACACAGATATCAGAGGTTAAAAGTCATAGACATAGGTCCTTACGACCTTAGTTAAAAAATCCTGTAGCTACCCCAGTAAGCCAGCTCACAGTTCAAACTGTGCATGCATAAGGTGAAAGGTGAGGGTGCCTAACTTGTCCTTGTCTAGATCATGTTTTACAAATATCTAGATATGTTCTCTCACTACCCACAGTGCATCACACTGTGCATGTACAGTTCAAACATGAATCAGTTCTTGGACTCCCGTCAATTTTTTTTAAAGAATTCAAATTCCAACGAAAAGAACATCTGCACCAATTCTAAGCCAATATTGAGCTAAAATATTAAAATCTTGATAGTACTAACAGTTAAAGAACCTAAAAAAATTCATCAGCCAATGTTTGTAACTTGTGCTGAGTTATTTCAAGGAGAACATGTTTGTTTTTACATAACCAAACAAATGTTAATGTACAAATGGTAGGAATCATCTAGTAGTCAGCTGTACATGGTAAAGTTTTACAAAACTCTACTTAAAGACTCCTGTCGGAGACACTGACCTCCTCGTAGTGCCAAGCGCTGCTCCTTCTGTTGACGGTTCAGCTCGCGCTTCTTTTTCCGGTACTTCTCAAAGTCTTGCATCAGAGCATGGCGCTTCTCCACCAATTCCTACATTGAAAAGAAGACAAAGCATGAGAATCAAATAAACTGATATGAATGTATGCACATCGGTCTATGATCTATCCATAGATTAAACAAATTGAAGCAAACATGTTAAATTGTTTCTGCCCTGTACAATGCACTTTGCTCATGACAGCACAAATATAGTCAATTAATGTATAAATGTTTGCTACAAATTACGTCCAGACATAGGACTGTAAATTAATGTTCATCTTTTTTTCAAATGGACATAGTTTTGTTGTTTTCAGTACTTTAAGTTTGAGTTTAAAACAATTTTGTAGTACAGTACTAATGCAATGGGAATATACATTCTCTATAAGTCATTCTTTGCAGTACAGCTGTCACTGTAAAAACGAAACCATGGAAAACATTTCAAAATTCACAGTATTAGAGGCAAACAAATACACTTTATACAATAGCATTTTGAGCTTTAAAGAATGACAGAACACAAACATGACAGAACACAGTTGCAAACCTTGGAGGCCTTGGACATCCTCATCTTGTCCTTGATCTCAAACTGCTTCTGGTACTGCTTCAAGTTCTTCTTGATCTTTTTGATCTGGGAGGCGGTGAGGGGGGAGGGGGGCCTCGGGCGCCACAGCAGCTGACAGAAGCGGTCCAAGTTCTGCTTGTGTAACAGACGTCCTTGGAACGACCACAGCCAGAAGGCATTGTCCACCTAGTATTGCAACTTAGAATCAGTGACTCAGCATTTTGTAATGGCCTTGCTTAGTAAGTGAATGAGATAAACATGTAGCTTTAATTTGTGTATGCTAATACGAAAGCTGACAAATACAAGGATTTTGTCTCTGAGTCATCTTTAGATCTTACATACTTTTTTTAAGTATTCTATTCTAGAACACAAACCCCAAGGAAGTTCTTTAAGTGTGCGTAGACCGTACCTTATGTCCCCACCACGACACGGCCGTGATGACATAGCGCCCGGTCGGGTCCCACTCCACATCGGTGGCCATGAAGTGTTCCGCCACGTTCATTACTGTCATGTCGTTGGTATCGATGAACTCCAGAGCACCGTTCATGCTACATAGGGTACAGACATAATATATCAAATAAGTTCAAAATCTGATCATCACTATAGCTCACAACTGTATCTATAAACTAGGCTCTAAACAATATTCTCCTGTTTCCTACTGTATATGGTTCATAATACATAATACCATGCTTAAAGTAATACAATCAGTGGCCCCTTCTCTAATTTGTCCTATAGGCATCAAGAGTCCTGACTCTATATAGTGACCACCTGTCCAAATATATTAGTCCAGACTCCCGCGTGGTCTTTGGCAGTGTTTACTATATAGCCTGGACGTTGCAGAGAATTATGAATCAAAATTTCTTCTACATATTGTATGCTGCAAGTACTTCTTAATCTGGCTATATCATCTACAATGTCCATATCAACCATGCTAGATTCCAGTGTACATATCCACTGTATATAGTGGTGACTGTTCAAAGTTATAGTTTACCTTCGCAGACCTGCCAGCACCACAAACTGTCCCTGTGGGCTCCAGAACAGGTGATTGGCCTGTTTCTTCTCCAAGCATTCTGAAACAGACACAGTGCAGAAATAATGTAAACTAGTGTAAACTGGCTATTTCACAGTAGAAAAAGAGTGTATGTGATAGCAGTTCACATCCAATATTACTGTAGTAATGCAAGATACATAGGTGTGTGTACGTGCGTGTGTATGTATGTGTGAAAAATGGAAATAAACCCTTGGATACTCACTGAGAAGCTCGACCTTGCCGGACATCTTGTAGATGCTGGCACTGATCCGGGGAGACTCTCCATGGAGAACTACAAACTTCTCACCATTGGGCTCCCAGGCAAAGGCATTCACCACCTCTGTTAGGATAACATAATTATGGCAAGTTACTATTTAGCCTGATTAAATCTCGCTTATAGCAGCCCGCTAAACATCCACCGGCCAGTTACAGTCCTGGACAGCGGAGTTTGTGTTACACAGAGTAGTTACTATTTGTCATTGGAGGTAAAGACAAAGTTGGCAGATTTGTATCAGTTGTAAAATCAGAGCTGGAAATACTTTTCTTGGACTAAACAACATGTAAATTTTGAGAGTCGACTTCATCCAACAGTGTTTATCTTACTAAAACTCAATTTTGAATTCTTAGATCTTCAAAAGACACAAGAAACCAAGTCTTAACTACACTCTTAAATGACTTACCTTCGAGTTAAAATGGTATCATGTTTAAATACATTTTAAGTTCCTGGAGTTCAAATTTTCCCTGAACTGCAGAAAATTAACTCACCCTTCACTTCTACAACATCCACTGGGATTTGTTTTTCTCGCATCCTAAACAACTCCAGGTTATAGAACAGGCCCTGAAAGAACCAAAAAAAGTCAATTAACATTCAAATTCAAGGTAGCATTATGTAACATTTTGCTGATTTAAGACAATGCAGAAAGTCCATTCTCCTGTAACCTCTTTACATAGTATTTTAAATTTCAACCCTATATCTTATGTGTTAATAAAAAACAACAATAATAAATGTATGCTGTGGCAAAGAGGGATTAAATAGATTCCATTTATTGCATCTTTTCTGCAATTGTATACCATAACCATATCTATAGCTCATTCAGAACATGAGATACAAAAACCAAGCTTTCTGAGTTGCAGTACCAAGGAAAGCCACTAGGAGAGTCAAAATCTAATCATTTCTTAGATCACTCCAAGCAAAATTTCATAGCTTGAGACTCCGGACCAAAAGCATCAATCAACCGTCTTGGCAAAGGTAGTAAATGAACTCATCTTTACCTTTTTGCTTTTGGTATAACGGTCCACCTTGACACAAAGGTAGTCTCCTTGTTTCTGCCAGTAGATCTTACAGTCGGCCACGCTGAACAGGTTCTTGGTGCGGATCTCCTGACGAGACGGGATCTCCAGCAGAGTCACGCGGGCAGGGATGTTGTCCTTCTCCGGGGTCCAGTACGCGATGATGTTGTCTGTGGGAGACCAGAAGAACTCTCTGCGGAGAGGTGGGGAAGGGAGAGACATTTGTTTATGATTATCAATACTGTAAATGCATTTAAGTTCGCGGAGATTTAAGTTCGCGGTAGTGGAAAATGGACTTTTCGCGGTGGTTTTCATTTTGCGGTAGCACTATACACTGTAGTCTCTTACTGTTATGGAAAAATGTTTGTGGTGGTTTTAAATTCGCGGTGAAGCAGCCAGGGCAGCAAAAATTAATCAACCGCAAAAGTTTCTGCATTTACTGTACTATCATCCTCTCATGCTAGGCCCACCACTTGTAACCCATGTGCCTAGGGTCGACTGTTTGATGCTCTAAGTTATCTAAAAATTGTAGAAGTCCTTTCTGAATGGTCATGGAGCAACAAAACATATTAAATAGTCTTACCTTATATGAGGAATCTTGCTACTCTTCTTTTCCAAGAGACCGAATGACTGAAAGGTGATAAAAGGTGACATGGTGAGAAAATACAAAGATTAAGAGACATCATCATCACATCTACTAGCTATTTTCAAAGCCATGTACAAAAAAACAGTACTTTATGCACCATTACAATCACGTACAAGAAAGAAAAATATTTGTCATGTTTAAATATGTTAAATTCTTAAAATATTTGTGGCGCTAAATCCAACTTAATACCTTGTAAACGCAAACAAGACTTCAATAACACAAACTTACCGGTGTTTCGTACACACTGAGACTGTCCTGTCCCATCCTAGCAAAGTACTTCCCATCAGCGCTCCACCTAGAAAGTTACAAAGAAAACTTTCAGCAACCTTTCCATTACAAAATAATGACACCACAAATTGTATTACTTCATTACTATGGAACTGTGTCAACTACAAATTCAAAACACTGCAAAATTCTCCACTACTACTGTTCTATTTCTCCCCATGAAAATAAATGAATTGACAGTATGTCTTCTTCGAGACTTACTTGAAGATAGGCCACTGTGCAGCATTCTCACAGTGGAAGCCTCTCTTCTTCACACCTGTGTTGATGTCCCAGATGATGATAGCCTGGGGTTCATCCTTGCTGTCAATCAGGGGGCTGAAGGTCACCATGTACCTGTCCAAACAAGAGGTCACAGATCAAATGTCATTGTGAGAGCAGAACAAAGTGAATTTTATGTTAATGTGAGTCTTTCATTATGAAATCCAAGGTTGGAGGTTGAAAAAATGAGTAAACTCAGACTATGGTGTACCAATCAACGGATTCTTCATGTTCTTTTATATCTTCTTTGTTGACTTTGGAATTTGCTTTGGCATTAGTAACCGTTTGAAGATATTTTCAAATTACGGCGTATTTGGAAAAATGTCAGTGATGTCATTTTTATTAATTTACGACAACCCAGGCCCAGTCCCCCGTCTTTGTGTCCTCACACGTGGTCCCCGCGTGTCCGTCCTTGCCAATTCACACTTCCGCCCACCGACACCGGGGCTTTCATTCTGTTTTTCGTGCGGCGGGAAGCATGACCATTTTCTACAGCTGCTCCGTACAATTTACAGCATGGTCGAAATCTTTTGGAAACGGACAGAAATTAATGTGCATGCGGATGTCATCCATTTAATCAGCATGGCCTAACATTAAATCATTGGAATGTTGGAGAAAGCCAGGCACTACATTGCATAAAGAAAATCAGATCTAAGTCTGCATTTCCGACCATTCAATGGTCTTCTGCTTGATATATTTTCTACAAACTTGTTCTTTTATCCCAAGACATCTTACTTTTCACAAGGAGAGAAGTCTATCAGTTGAACTCCTTGATGACTGAATCGCTGGATCTGTCGGAACTTCTCCCCTCCCCACAGAGCGATGCCGCGTTGGTGAAACGTCGCCAGGTACGTGCCCTTAGGCGACCAGCGTACATACGTCTCAGTCCACCTCTGTAATAGAATAGATGAAGTGAAATGTACTCTAACAGGTAATCATAATAAGGACTACAAAGTCAAATGTCAGTACATGGCTAGGACCAATCCTAGGACACATTGTGGCGAGGTGGGCTATAGTGAAAAGGTGGTCTTGTATTTAGGGCTGTAGACCAAAACAGGTTTTGGTTCGATTCCCTAGCAAGTCCCAATCATGTGCCCTTTAAAGTTTAAAAGTGAAATGCACTATTTCTACCCTTTTAGTTATATAATTGAAAATGAGTACGTCTTGTCTCTCCAATAGGATGTATAGCCAGAGGCCCCATGTTTGAGGAGTGCCACATCTCAAGCATGTTCATGATCCTCCCACACTTATCAATAAGAGTGAACGTACCAACCAATTTGTCATCATTGTCAGAAAAAAAGAGAATGATGTACGTTAAAGGTTAGCAAAGTGACCACTTACAGCTCGTTCCTCCACCAGTGCCTGCTCGGTGCCGCCGTACGTGTTTTGGAAGATGGCCGTCCTTTCTCCACCATCGTAGATCACGCTGTACTGGTCGTTACACTCGGCATCCTCCAGCCAGTACCACAGGTTACCCTGGAACATTCAAACAAAACATTGATATTTCTGTTCAACTTTTGAAGAAGCTGATTTAACCCTTAATATTCTTACTACGAGGCAGCCTTTTACCATTAAGTTAGTCTAAGAGGATGAGGTAGCATACAGAGAAAAGGCTTCAAGAAAACTAAATACTGCAAATGCATTTAAGTTCCCGTTAGCTGGAAATTGGAGTGTACTACGCGGTGGTTTAAAGTTCGCGGTAATACCACACAATGTAGTCACATACTGTAATGGAAAAATGATTGCTGCAGATTTATGTTTGCGGTAAGACTGCCTTGCGAAACATAAAACCACTCCGAACATTTCTGCATTTACAGTAAATTAGAGTTACACATTATTCATTATGTGTTCCGTTATCAATGTAGATTATCATCATTATTTGGGGTAGCTTCAAGAGAGAGGCCCCGTGTGTGTTTGTGTGAGCTTCAAACAAGCCTCAGAAATCTGCATATAATGAACTTTATTGCTCGACATTTGTACATGGTACAAAGTATGGCAACGACTGTTACACAAAGTACAAAATAGCTATATAGAATAAGACTTAACATCCTAATTAACATAACAAGAAGGGCTATAAGACCTTTGCACACCAAGCAGAGACCCAATGTGCCTGGCCTAACAGCAAGACACAGCAAAATTGCACTGCATTTTCAGCTTTAGAAAAAGTACTGGTGTCCAACAATTTGGAAGGAAGGATATGGGAAGATAACAATGTCCATTGGAGATCCTTGTGTGTTGTCTACTTACTGGATCTTTGTAGGGCTGTTGCTCTGGTGGCTCCCACTCCTCAGGAATGCCAGAGTACCTGTGATTAAGACACAAGGATCAAAAGTTAGCTTTTGAGGGTCTGAAGTTTTTTACCAGTTACTTATTGCAGGGGTGCCTAAGCATTTGCACGATCCCTATGAAATTCGTACGAATACTATGTGATACACACGAATCACTATGCGAAAACGCACGAATATTATGAAATTCGCACGAATCACTATGCGAAATCGTACGAATTTTATGAAATTCGCACGAATCACTATGTGACACACACGAGCCTTATGTGATTTGCACGATCCTTATGCGAAATTGCGCAACCACTGGCGGGGTCACGTGACAAACGGAGCGGGATTTTCAAGATGGCGGCGAGTCGCCGCTTCGGCGACTGAAAATACGATGTAACACGCCGAAATGAAGCTAAACAGTAGCTCACAGGCTATCAAATACATCTTTGCGACGGTAAATGTCCATTCCATGCCTTGAAATATAAATATCTCGGGTAGAAACGCTCAAAATCATGCCTCCTCCCGGCCGCCGTTTTTGCATAAGGATCGTGCAAATCACATAAGGCTCGTGTGTGTCACATAGTGATTCGTGCGAATTTCATAAAATTCGTACGATTTCGCATAGTGATTCGTGCGAATTTCATAAAATTCGTGCGTTTTCGCATAGTGATTCGTGTGTATCACATAATATTCGTACGAATTTCATAGGGTTCGTGCAAATGCTTAGGCACCCCTGTATTGGATGATTTCATATCAACTCAGCTCAAAGAAACTGTAACGTGTAAGTAATAATGATCATCACAATAACTGACAAGGGTGGTACAGTCATTTGTGAAATATTTGCGGCAGTTTTAACTCTTTATGTTCCTCATTTTTGAGATGACCTCATACATAAAACTTCTGACAGCATTCTATTTGGCTCTATATCTATCAAAACACTTGTTTAAACAATGAGCATGAAATGCATTGTACCATAAATCTGAACTCAAATGAATTTTCAGTACAATGACAACTGTAAGTATGGCATGGGTGATTGGTTAAAACATAAGCCAATTCGATATTCCTAAACATATACTTGATGGAACTGATTGCGCACAACATAGGCCAATGAGAGATTCCTCAGCATATACTTGACAGAGCTGATTGGTTACAACATAGACCAATTAGATAATCTTCAGCGTGTACTTGAGGTCGTCCTTTTTGGCAAAGACATACTACTGTTCATAAAGCTTCTTTCAGCACATACTGCAGACATGCAAGCAACCTATATTTGTAGAAACTTCTATGAAGGGCATCTTACTTGTCAAAGTCAGAGAAGAGGTTGACAGCGAAGGTGTGCTGTTTGTCCAGTTTGTACCCGTTACAGTTCCGCACGGCTTCAAGGGCATTGGCTGGGGAGGAGTACTCAAGGAAGATGTACCTGGAAATATACACAGGACATACAATTTGATCAATGAATTGCAAAATATGATGATGGTGATATTTCAAACTTCAGGTAAGGACAGATAATTTAAGCCAAGGTGTTTAAGATATTCTTGCGAAGGCCTAGATAAAACCATCTAGGCCATCGCTTTAGATTTGATTTAATATGGCAATCTTAGGGGACTTAGTGGAACTATACCAATACATGTAACGGGAGGGGCCCCGAGTTCGCCACTGTACCATGAGTTCGCCACTTTAACTTTTTTAAATTTTCTACAATGGACAGGAAAGATTCTGATATTACTTTTGTGGTTAATCTTAACATGGAACACCAAAGTACAATATGCATACACAAGCTTCTGCATATCTACAATAAGGACGATCTATGGAGAAGAAAATGGAAAGTGGGACGAGCGGCACGGAGCGCACGCCTGGGCCGGGTGCCTGGCGACAGCGACTGTCTCCCGATGATCGACTGTTTTATATGAGAAAAATGATGCTATACACTAAAGAACAAGTCAAGGAGCAGCTTAAGTGTCTTCATAACCTGTGGAATAAAGATGAATACTTAAATATGTCGTGTTGTGCTTTCTTTAATCATTTCTTTTCATGGATTTGACCGACTCTTTTTCCAATTCGAACGCAAAACTCATCATCGAACACCTGTCATTTTCGACCTGTTCGAATACGCCAAGGTGAGGATGAAGACGTAAAACAGGTAAGATCTCCTCATATTTCCTACAATTAAACGTTCAAGTCAAGTCGTCGACTAGATAAAAGCTTAGTGAAAGCAAGTTTACATCGTCAACAACGAGTGGAAATACCCACAAAGTCATGTTGTACGTCCGACCAATTTGAAGGCCACCAACAACAACCTCCCTTTTACTTCAGTTTCACCTTCCATTTCTGGAAGAACATATATCATATTCATATGTAACGTCCGATGGCTCAGGGAGGGTTAATCGGTGTCTTTGTCGAAACTTACTTGTTTGTTAATGATCTGTCATCATCCTGAATCTATATCGATCGACGCATTTGGCCGTACTTCCGCCTGTCACGGTCAGCCGGCATACGGGGTCAAATAGTGACCTTCACGTGATCACGGCAGATACCATTCCGCGTGATTGCATCATTCATGGGGGGAATAACTAATGTGTGATCAATACAAACTATATCGTTAAAAGATAAAATAACTGCAAACTATTGAGCTCAATTAAACAGGAAAATAAAGCAAAACACTTATTTTGTAAGGTTAGGTTAAATAATCAACAGCTATTGACACAAATATTTGCCTTTTAGCGGTAATGTTATACTTCATAGGAAGAGTTCACTACATTTCGCAGGGGCCCTGGCGTGATGTACCTTATTTTAATCTCGTTTTTTTTTGGGGGGGGGGGGGATAAAAATTCCTCCGAATAAAAATACATTGTTTCACGGAGTCGGAATATATCACGGATAATATTTGTGAAATTAAAAAAAAATCATTCATCATGTCCTCAGTACTAGTATTTCGTACCGTACGATGTGTCACAATAAGGTGATGAATTTATGTATTTTTCTTCTTTCTTGACTCCAATTTAGCCTCTGTGCAGGGAGCGAATATGGACCTCACTCAGGTCAATGGGTTAGGTACAACTCCTGTCAAAAAGTATATGGGGTACGACCCTCACAAATGGAGAAGGCCATTCAGTCAGTCAGGAAGGGTGACTTCACTCCCAATAAGGCCGCAAAAGTGTACGAAGTACCAAGGAAAACACTCACCGACCACCTTAAAGGCAGGCATCCATTAACAACAGGTGGCCAGACGGCTTTGCGAGATGAGGAAGAAACGGCTCTGGTAGGGTACATAACACAAATGGCTGAATGGGGTCATCCCATATCTGTACCCATTCTCAAGGCCCTTGCGGGGGAGATTCACGCAAGAAGCTGTACCACAGATGGTTTAACGCCAAAGTTCCGCGGCTGCGAGGCAACAGGGAAGCTGGTGGCAGGACAAAAGTGGTGGCGTGGCTTCAAGAAACGACACCCCAGAATCGCCGCAAGAGCCCAAGACCCACTTTCAAGGGAGAGGGCAAGGATGTCCAGCCAAGCTGTCGTGGACGAATTCTTTAACATGTACACGAGGATAATGGAAGACAACGGACTTGGAAAAAAGCCTCATCTCATTCATAACTGTGATGAAACAGGTGTATCCATGCAAATGAACCGGGGAAGGGTGCTAGTGCCGAAGGGTGTGAGGGGCGTACCCTCTGCAAGCTCTGGAACGAAAGACCGGGTGACGTTTCACATCGCCATAACTGCGGAAGGGAAGACCTTAGCCCCCATGATTATCTACAAAAAGAGTTTCCCAAGCGGAGCATACTCCCAAACCGGACCGGACAACACACTCTATGCCGTCTCCGACGCAGGGTTTATGGATAAGCAACTTTTTGAGAAATGGTTCTGTTACCATTACATCCCCAGCCTGACAAACGAACGCCCAGTCCTGCTGCTCTTGGATCAATGCGAGGCACATCTTTCTGTTAAAACAATTCAAACCGCTATGGATGAGGACATTATCCTACTAGGCCTACCTCCCCACACATCACACTTCCTACAGCCCCTGGATATGACATGTTTCAGCAGTCTCAAGGACACCCTCGGCAGCATAGTCCAAGGTTTGATGTATGAAAACGCGGCTTTCCAGCTGAGTAAGAGGAATATAAGCAAGGTTTTAAAGGCTGCTTATGAAAAGTCCTTCACAATGTGTACGGTTAAGAAAGGTTTCGAGTCTACGGGGATGTATCCCTGCAATAAGGGTGCAGTCAGCAGGAGATGGTTGGCTGTGGGAGAGCCAGTGGCAGATGTCACCCACGCACCGTCACCCACGTCTTCCGAAGTCACCCACGCACCGTCGACGTCATGCCAGCCCTGCAAGACACCCGGGTGCCAGGTATGCGGCCCACCACGCGCCAACGCCTTGGTGGGCAGAATGATTCCAGCGAGCCTCTCAGACCTCCTAGTACCACCACAGGTAGTCGAGAGGACAAGGGTATCAAAAGCTATCAAAACAGCACGCGTCTTTACGACGGAAGACGTTCTACAAGAACAAGTGGAGAAAAAGAAAAAGAGAGAGGAAAGACTGGCCAAAAAGAAGAACAAAGGGCAAGGAAAAACAGAAGAAGAAAGAGGTGAGGAGAAAGAGAACGAAGACAAGGCACAGAACCCACGTACTGAAAAGAAGCGCAAGAGAGAAGTGCGGCAGAAGTTGCCTGAAGAACAGAAGAAGGAGAAGCGTAAGAGAAGCGAAGAGGGAGAGAAGCAGGACGAGGAGCTGATCGTAGCCACCACTTCCAGTTTGTCATTGGTATGTATGGTCACACTGATATTATTAGTGGGATTGTCATAGCCTGTTTTTTATCCCGAATTGTGATGATCTTACGAGACGTTACCGCTAAAACACAGATTGAAACTTCAAGACTTTTTATCACTGTCTTTTTTCAGCAAAGAGTTTATCCCTATGAATTAACTAGATTTTCTGCATTTACAGAGAGGGACAAGGAGCCGTAGGCCGCCAGTGTGGGCCAGCGGGTACGTGATGTCAACTACTGGGACTGAAGAAGAATATGTGACCGAAGGATAAATTCATGTTCTTCTTGGATGACGCTGGAACTGTAGCACCAGTCAGGGCTAAAACAACAAACACAGTGACCAGACTTTCCGTACGCCGGGAACTCAGCTCACCTCCTCTGTTCAACTCCCTGGTCGACTAACTGACTCGAAATCTTCCGTCAATTCATTCTGTTCTTTTAGACACATAGCTTATCAATTGTCTACGGCAACGCATGGCACTTACCTTTTATCGGCTTTGCAGTTCGTTTCATTTCAAGCTCATCGAATAACAGCACAAAAGAAAAACTTGTTGAAGTTCATCACATAGCAATAGCAGAATAATTACAATTACCAGTTTGACATGAGACTGTCTGTCTCTGTCACGTTTCCATGTTCAATACATAGGATAATTCATGATAGATATTTTGCTTGTTAACCTGCCTAGAAATATAACGCATTGACAGTAGATTGCAGTAACAAGTATAAAAAAGTTTAATAACTGTAAGATTTGATACTAGTTGATACTAATCCATGCTGAGATACTACAGTGGATATTAAGAAATCATAAAAAAGTATAATACTAGAAACTTCAAGAAATATCGGTAATATTGCTACAAAATTATATAAGTAAGATTGTTATAACAGTAGGCAGCATATGATGACAGTCTAGTGCCGGCGTCGCAGGTGGACCTTAACCACGCAGAAGCCCCTCTTGACGTAAGCTTCCTTCAGCTTCACCACCAGGTGCTGCACTTCACCCCGGGCAAACTCCTCCACCGCCACCCGGTCTTCCTCACGGATCCATCCGACCTTGATCCACTCGCCGTTGATGTGGGCATAGGTCATGATGCCGGCCTTCGGAGCACCCGGCCGATGGTATGGCCGCAGTCGCAGTGACGGGGCACTCTCACAATCTACCAGCCTTACAGCTTGGTCGAAATAGTGAAACGTCTGTAGGGACAGTTTCTGTTAACGAAACAAAGGGTCAGTGTCAATATTTCGGTATGCGGTTCAGAGGACGTTTTGCAAGAAAATGTCTTGATACACAGACCTCTAAATGAGAGCTTGTACGCCCTTTTGTTTTCTTGAAAATATATCTAAAATCACTAAACAAATAAAAAAAGAAAGCACATCAGCTTACCATTCTGGAAGACAGTACTCTTGACGTTGTAACGGAGGCAAAATTTCAGTCAAGCGCTGAAAGAAGCGTAATTGGCGGGAAAATGGGATGAACCATTACCGCATTTGTTACTTGTTGTATAGATAAATAAATAGATATTGTTATGCTGTGTCCCTCTCTGTTCTTACTATGGTGGTATGTCAAAGTTCAATGACTGCATGTTGGCTTAGAACATATGTCGGGATTATTAGGATACTTCCCGTTAGAATTAATCCCACCCCTTTTACCGTAGTGTGGTCGGCCCGTAGTCATAGTAAACTAATGCAAAAAACGACCTTGAAGACGATACCAATCGTCTCAGTACGGGTACAGTACACAGATGACAAGTCGACCACAAATCTGACAGCAATCTTTTTTATTATTTATTGTAGAATCTTTCGTTCCAGGATCCGGATCTTTGCCAACAGTGATATATTAGATTTCGCACCCCTTCATCTCTAGTGTTGTCGGCCGCCGGAATAGACCTTTGACACAAATATATCGGATTACATTTTGCCGTGAGAAGGATGCAAAACCCTGTACACATTATGATGGTTGCACTGCAAACTGATGATTAACCGCTTGGATATAGCCGCAGCACGCCGTTCAAGTTGTAACGAAAGGTGCATAAGTTTCTTGGAACGATTTGGCACCTGGATCGAATTTACGTGACCCAAAAACTTTTTATACCAACGCGCTACTGCGTGCCGTGATACTCAGCGGTAGTTGTCGGGATTTTTGTTGTTGCCTGAATACGTTTGTAATCAAGAGCACTCCATTGATGTCAATAAAGGAACAATAGCTTCAGCATACAGTAATTAGCAGCGGATAAACATAACGAGTCTCAATGAATAGAGCGAATAAGATTGGCCGCGGTATGATGGTATCGCGATATCGAACGTGCCGACTCGGTGCCCCGGCGGACGTGCGGCGCATGTTGTTTCTTTCAAATTGCACAACGCCTCAATCCAAAGGCTTTTCAAACTCATTATATATTATCTCTTTATTAACAAATGTTGTACAAACGTCTATCACACACATGAAGATTACGAAGGTTTGCAACTGCTTCTCGATATGCGGCTGACCCCGAGTGACCGCGTTCTGCGGAGAACGTCACCACGTGGTCGTAGAAGATGGACTTCGATATGTCTCCATAACTTGCGTGTTTCATTCAGATGCGCTGCAAAATATTGACTTACTTCCCTGTAACAGGAAAGTGGTAAGTCATAGAATAGAATTCAATACCTTGAAAACATTTTCAATGTATATTTTTAACGATTTCTGACCAATTGTAAAAGTGGCGAACTCAGGGTACACCCTTAGAACATACGCCCCATCTTACGTCGGAAAGTTGCTGATTGACCCTTGACCTCTACGTTCGATCAATCACCATGGTAACGCGTGCAAAAAAAAGATCAACATAAGATATGCCGATATATTCACCAATCACAGAGAGGGTCATTAAACTTCTGTTTGAAAACGATGATTTATTGAAAAAAGTGGCGAACTCGGGGCCCCTCCCGTTAGTTGGATTACATACAAAACAAAGAAAAGTAAGTAAATTGCAGTAGTATCAAATACAGTTATATCAAACTAGTACTACCACAAAACTACAACACAAATGTGCATTTTCATGCTACACTGTTATTTCTACTGCAAAATAAAATTCTTTTCCGTTCCTACTTCCTACATGTACCATCAATTCCCATCTCTGCAACCAACATTAAGTTGATGAACAAGAAAACTCACCCCTTTGTCTTGCCATTGTCTCCCTCTGGGAAGTACTCGCTCACAATCTTGCCAAACTTGGAGAAGATCTTCCTGATGACATTCTGAAGTTTCTCCAGTCGTTCAGGCCCGACCTGAGGTACGTTGTCTACCACTATGACTGAGTCAATGCCGTCTGCCTCCTTGGGTTTCTGTTTAAGAAGGTCTCCGAGGAGTTCTGTTCAAAATAAGACAAAATCATGATGAAACTAACGCCAGGCTAGAATTGCATTTCATTAGATCATATAATGCCTACAGTCCAATGGTGTGATTTTCTTTCATAGTAGAAAAAGATGGATCCTGAAAATTTAACCCCCCCTCCACAACCTTTTTGGAATGGCCCAGTTTCCAGTTTCCTTTCCCCATTTCTGCAAGAAAATCATACTTCAAAACTCTCAGCCAAGACTTTTACTCAAGACATACTTATTTTCTCAGGTGTACATAAAAAGGCAAAGAAGGCAAGACGACAAATACAAAACAAGAAATGTGTGTGCAAATGGTAATTTAATGGCAAATAATTCTTTTCGGGGGTGATTTCACAATCATGAATGCCTTTTTTGAATGCCTCCCTTCCTCAATAAGCTAGCTGTTGGTGTGGTAGAATTTATTATGTGGAGTGGACAATAGTAAGAACTACCCTATTAACGAACACAGCGTGGGACAAAATCATGTAGCTACCATAAATTTGACTTTTCTAACTTGCCACATGTCAGCAGTCATCGACAACATATGGAATTTTTCGCTGCCCCTTCTTGCGACTTCACAGACATACGGAAAACTATGCAGTCACGTTCGCCTACAATACCTTCGTCCGAAATATTGTCCACGTAATCTTCTGGATCACTGAAGTCTGGTTCATCGTGGCCGTTGACGAAGGATTCCTGATCTTCGCTGCCGCCTAAACTGGCGGATTCAGACTGATTTCTGTCGCGGCCACCACGTTCTCTTTCGTCCGCCATCTTTGATAGATAATGAAGACAGGGCTAGCCGAAGTATCTTTATTATTGCCCAGAAAACCAAACAAAAATCTCTCCACATCATACTTAACACACAAAAATATATATTTCTAGATGAGGATGGTAAGATTTAGCTAATGGTATTAATTGAAGGCGAGATTCATGTGATCTTTGAGATATTGTAGGTTTCAATACAGGCATATTATATTCCTGCCTAGGGCAGCTTAAACATTTTACCGCCTTACGTCTAGCTACACTTCCGACAAAATTAGACCACTGACATATGTTCGCGGATTTCTTCGCTCAAGATACGTTTTGATGACACAATTATTAAACATACAAAATTAAGATTTATGGAAATTTATATGGCAGATTTATATCGAAAACTATGTTTCTTTTACGTTTTTGTCTTCATACTGCCTCGGAATGATACTGAGTTTAAGCCTTATCACTAAAGGCTCAACCAATCAAAATCAAGAAGACATTCCAATGAATCCATTTCCCGCCATTTTGAATTGGAGGCCGAAACCTCGGGTAGATGGTAACTTTGTGTGTCTACTTGCTTTTATATAGATTCTTGTAATTCTCTTCCTTGTTATATTGTGTTGGAATCTTGGGGGCATTTGTTTCAAGGAAGTGAAGTGTTATTGACTTGTCTGTTTGTGTGTCTGTAGCGGGTTATGTGTGTGTGTGTGTGCATGTGTGTGTGTGTGTGTGTTTGTTCAAGACACGTTTTGCCAATGTCATTTGATGTATGTGTGTGTGTGTGTGTGTGTGTGTGTGTGTGTGTGTGTGTGTGTGTGTGTGTGTGTATGTGGATGTTTGTATGTCTGTGTGTGCTCATATGTGTTTGCGTGTGCTAAAATGTGTGCGTGTGTGTATACACGTGTATGTGTGCATGTCATTGTGTGTGTGTGTTTATATATATATACACTGTGTGTGTGTGTGTGTGTGTGCTGATGTGTGTGTGTAAATGTAAAATTCACACTAGTACTGTGTGTGTGTGGATGTGTGTGTGTGCGTGCATTTGTGTGTATCCCTGTCTGTCACTGAGTGTCTCTGACATTAAAGTTATCATGTTTATATTACAGATGACAGGTTCCATGAGTTATAATGGAGAAGTAGAGCTATTTGTGACTCCTGCCAGGCCAGATGGGAATCGAGCAATGATGAGTACTAAAAGACAAGGTACGAGAAATGAGAAGAAGTTGAAGAATGATTTATTACGTGAAGTCCTTCATTTAAGGCAACATTGATAGATTATTAACACTTGGCTGTTAAGTTGTCAATTAATTATGATCATAATTATAGTATTGATACTATGGAAGGTCAGGGAGGTCATATTGTTTTAGATATGATAGATCTAGAAAAGATATGTTTTTACTAGTTTTAGAAATATTTCTCACTGATTCTTCACTGTTGACAATCACATGGATAAATCACACTACAGTTGTATATAGCCTCCTTGTATATAGCATTGCTGGGTGCGTTGATGACTTTTTAAACTAAAAAGTTTGTTTTCAAGATTAACAAAGTTGTCATCTTGGAGATAAGATTTACTCATCTTTTGTTTAAAAAAGTGGTAGTATAGCCTATATAGGTACAGGGGCACTAATACATTCAATCAGGTCCAGATCTCTTCCTTTTAAACAATTTTGACAACATACAGTTATTGGTACACAGTCCTAACTGTTTGTGTGTAAGACCTTGGTAAGACTAAGAGTGTAGAATCATTGCACCACACCTCCCCCCACCCCCAGCTCCTGACCATGACCAGCCTAGCCACCATGGCCGGGGCGGTCAGCTGCGGAAGAGAGGCCGGACGGCTCTCCCTGCAGATGACAACGTAGAGATCATCAATGTTGATGATGATGAAGAGGAGGAAGACTGGCTCAATATGACGGTAAGATCTAATCTCCAAGCAGATCCTACGGTAGCATAAGATAGTATCAAAAGCTGCCAGAGGAGTGAAGCCGGCTTAGGAGTGTGTTTTGCTACCGAGGACATGGACACACGCGCAAATGGACACCTCTTGGCTGACTACATTCCTTGGCCAGTTTGGTACTATCTTATGTCATTGTAGGATCTGCTTGGAGATAAGGTGAGATTGCTGAGGGTATGTCAGTACAAAAGATTTTGTTCATAATCATTTGAACTCAGATAAGGGTTTGCGCTACTCTTCCAATGGTTGTGACGTGATTGTTCTCAAAAGAAGGTAAACAATGAATGTTGTGTTATCATTGACAGATGTCCAAGCATACTCATAACCAGTCAATGAATGATGACCGCAAGCTGAAAACCTACAGCGCTCGAGGTGCCCGGGCAGAACGCAGGCAGAATAAACAAAATCAGCAGGAAGGTAAGTTTGTGGTCAGACTCATACTCCTGTCATAGAACTAGAAGATGTGAATTGATACTATAAGAGAAATGAAATGTATACAAGCGATCCCGATAATGTCATGGTGACATAGTGATAGGCAAAAAGCAGGTGTTTGGCAAAAGATTGATTTATATATTAACCAGTGATCTGATCTGCTGATCTAAATGTCAATTGTCAATCCAATCTACTGACGTCCTGGTAGGCACCAGCCGTCGGATACCCCGGATATAAAAAACAACAGTGATCGCTCGTATTATGTAAAGGAAAACAGAAAGAAGTAAAGCCTTGTTACTCTATTTTCATATTCCTCTGTGACTAGTCTGTTATCCAACAGAGTTTTTCTACCTGCAGAATTATAGCACAGAATTTAGACATGACTGATTACCATGTGACTCGGCCAATCAGAACTCTCTGCTATATTTTAAAATTGGTGACATCATTCTTCTTCCCCCCCAGAACTGATCCCTGAAGATGAACTGATGTTTGACAGCCAGCTTCAGGTAATAAAGAAGGTTTAGACAGACCACATATCATTCAATTTATTATTGTTTTGTGATTGTCCTGATTGTCCATCAAAAAGCTTGAAAATCTCAATTGTCCTTACAACTATGCCATCATAATGGCAGCATTTTTAAAAACCATTGTTTTATAGCAACATAATGTTTACTCCATAATTTCATAAATATGCCAACCAGTGTTCTATCCAGCCTGATATGTTTTTTCCGTCCCCTGGATTTTGAATGGCAATCCTGTCAAAGGCGCAACGATCCTAGTGAGGTCCGGGGGTATGCTCCCAAGGAAAAGTTTGAAATCTAGACAATCTGAAATGCTATTTCCTACATTTTGGGGGGCAAATTTTGCTTGTAGACTCAGCTTGGTTCAATTAAAACCTTAACATGCTGATTTTTGACCCTCTCATAGGACAGAAGGACGAACCCTGGCTAGAACTCTGATGCCAACACTAAAGAGTTGTACATTTCCTTTAGCTTTAAAAAAAATTGTTTTCTTAGATTCCTTCTCTTCTGCCCACAGAAAGCCTTGGCTCTGAGTAAACAGGAGGCTGAGAAGAGCACATTCCAGCAGCAAGCCGAGGAGGAGGAACTCCAGAAAATACTGGAGCAGTCCAAGGTGGAGACTGGCACACCTGTCAGAGCTGCCCGGGTGGAGACAGCTGCAGGTGGACATCACAGCCCACACCAGGTGGATACAGCTGCACTTGTCAGTCCAGCCCAGACGGGTGCATCTGTCAAACCGATCCAGGTGGAGAAAGGTGCAGGTGGACCTCTCAGCCCAAACCAGGTGGATGCAGCTGAACCTGCCAGCCCAGTCCAGATAGATACACCTGTCAGACCACCACGGTTTGCACCTGTCAAACCAATCCAGGTGGAGAAGGATGAACCTGTTAAACTAAACCAGGTGGAGAAGAGTACACCTGTTAAACCAGTCCAGGTGGAGAAAATCACACCTGTCAAACCAATCCAGGCAGAGATGGGTGCACCTGGCAAACCAATCCAGATAGAAAAGGGTACACCTGTAAAGACATGTACATCTGCCAGACCTGCACAGGTGGTAAAAGGTGTACCTGTGGAACCAGACCAGGCAGAGACAGCTGCAATTGCACCTGCAAAACCAGCCAAGATGAAGATAGGTGCATCAATAGGTATGAAATCAGCCCAGGTGGAGACAGCTGCAGGTGCAAAGATCAGACAAGCCAAGACAGAGACAGCTGCAGGTGCAAATGTCAGACAAGCCAAGATTAAGACAGGCGCAGGTGCAAGTGTAAGTCAAGGTCAGGTGAAGACAAAGATTGAGACAGCTGCTGGTGCAAACGTCAGACAAACACAGATGAAGACAGCTGTAGGTGCAAATGTCAGACAAGCCAAGGTGAAGACAGCTGAAGATGAAAATGTCAGGCTAGAAAATGGTACAGCTGTCCAACCAGCCCAGTTGAAGACAGGTGCAGACATCAGGTGCAACTCACACATACATGGAGAGATGAACGGGACAAAGAAACAACAGCAGGGAAGAGCAGAGGAGGTAAAGATTGATGTAAGATATGAAAAACATCTGATTTTATCACTAATAATAATGTAAGTTGAATTATTGTTACTAAGGGATCAACTTGGTTCTTGCTCTGTAGTAAACTACATCTTGTTTTTTTTTTTTGTGGTCAGGAGAAAGGAAAGAAACATCAAGCCAAGGTGAAAAGAAGAAGACAAATTTGTCTGGATCATATGGAATGTGGTGATGGGGAAAGGTGAGAAAACTTAACTATGTGAGTTTTAATAGTTAGATCTACACCAAACGGAATCTTCTAAAGCTAAAGCGAAAACCTTCATTGCTAGAAGTGCTTTGGTTTACATTAATGTTGAATCCTCTGACTTGGAGGTCAGGACTTTGAATTTACTGGCTTTCACCCAACTGCCGTGCTACTGCTAAGGGTTACAGTTCTTTGAGTGACTTTTTGCTACATTGTATCTTTCAAGCACTTGAGAAAACCTACCACACTTATCTATAGTATAGAGGAGTATGTCCCTAGGTGAGTGAACCAAAACTGTAAGGAATGTATTGTCCCATATATTCAACAAATAATGTGATACAAACAGAAAACAAACAACAAAATAACAGATTAAGTTGAGGCGTGTTTTTCTTTCTTTCTCTCACAGGTGGCTTAAGAAGAGGCGGGTTGTCTACCACCATGGCAATTTTGTCCGGAGACCAGGAGTCGACACCGCCAAACAGACGAAATACATCATCAAGTGCCTGGAAAACTACAGACTGAAGCTACACCAGGCACAGAGGCGACAACTCACCAAACTGGAGTGGGGAAAACCTTTGGTGGAAGAGGGTAGGTCTGATTGTAATTCTACTCTGTTCTAACCTTTAAAACACTAAATTTTTTATGAAAAACCTTTCTATCCCATTCCAACCTTTAAAACGCTAAATTTTTTATGAAAAACCTTTAACAGAAGAGGGTAGGTGTGATTGTCTATTTTCTTCCAACTGAACCTTTGTTTTTTTTTTTAAACACAAATTTTATGAAAAACCTTTGGTAGAAGAGGGTGTGATTGTCACTCTATTGCCTTCCAACTGTACCTTTAAAACACGCGAAGTTTATGAAAAACACATAACAAACAGTATGAAAACTGACGAAACTCACAAAAAGCACACCATTTTATACAAGCTGCTTCCTGGGTCATGTGACAAAATGTCATCAAGGTGATATATCCTAGATAGTGTTGGCAGCAGAATAAAGAGAAATGAAGCATTTTCGTATTCAAATTTCACTGAAATGATATGAATGCTTAGACACCCCTGCATCAACATACATAGTTACTATATATATAATATAATCTCTCTTTTTGTTACACGTGTAGATGACACAAAAACAAGATCAAGAAGAAGGAAGGGAACTTGGACTGCAATTTCTTCTCAAGAAGATGTTGACAACTCCCAGCCTGCTGACAAAGACACCCAGAATGGAACATTGGGCATTTTTGAAGAAGATGACAAAGATGGGATTCTAGATATGTTTGGTTTTGATACTGACACCCAAAATGGAATTGGTAAGTTGTTTCATGGACACACAATATGCCTTATACTACAGTAACTAGTAATGCAAAATTAGTAATTCCCAAAGTATGCACTTTTTTTACTGTGGCAGTCTTTATAGTAACCCATGGGTAATTGCAGGTGTAGGTTAGTATGTTGTGTTAATAGGTTTGGTAGTATATAGTGATACATGTTTTTAATTACATGTATTATGAGTCCAGGAAGACTAGTATATTTGTATATGCTCACTAATGGAGATCTTCCAAATAAACAATTATTTGGAAATTAAGAGATTTTTTTCAGTCTCTTCAGCTTGGGTAACAGGCTCAGTATCATGTCACTCAAATGTGGCAGAAAAAAGAAATTTATATATTAAGTTTTTCAAGCCATTTTGATAGGGTGTACTGTTAGACACTTGACAAGGCCTAGGCCAATTGAATAAAGATGATACCAATAGACTATCATCCATTTTTGTTTTCCTTATCAGTATCTTCTGCAGTAGGGTCACAAGGCCATAGCCATGATGTACCTGAAGAGAACACAGGGAACATTGAGAAGATAGAGGATTTTGAAAGGCCTGATGCAACCTCATTTGAAATCGACATACTGGACAGCCCAAGTCCTGAACACAAGGTTATTTGTTTTGATTTATCACATGGTATGATTCAGGAGGACAAAACATATGCAGTGTGACAAATGTACAAATATATATTTATGTATTTGCATGTATTGTTAAACTAACAGCAAATGTGTACAGTCAAATACCTCTATATAATAACTCATACAGTACATAATTATCGGACAAACTCAAACAAAGACACGGTTTGGCAGAAAAAGGAAAAAGTTTAATCAGGGAAAAACTTTTTCAGGGAAAACACAGCACTAATAGTAATACTACTTCAGCAACTATAATAACATTCTTAACCTTAAATAACATTTGGCGGAGAAAAGGGGTGGTGGAGGGTGAAAAAGGAGAGCAGAAAGAAACGTCCGACCCGCCTGCCCAGCAAACTTCGAGTGACGTCACTCTCACGTGTTCCGTGTCAAAGGGCAAACGGGCCGCACCAAGACAAATATCGTTTGCGATCAATTAATAAAAATTACCAAAAGAAATTTTTCTCACATAAGATACATTGATTGATTTTACCTATACTAAAAATATATAGTGATGCTAGGATGAGAGTTACTGCAAAAAGTCTGTAGTTACTAGTACTGCTGTACTCACTCAATCTTCTCACAAGACCTTGCACCACCAAACTTATAAGTTATATTGTATTTTTTTCAAGCCTGTGACAAGATCACTGAAAAGAAACACCAGCAGTCCTACGGTTATGAGTACACATACACCAGACCCAGCTGAAAGGTAGAGTATATGTTTCAGACGTTTTCAGCTAAACAAGGAGGCTCTTTGAAATACCAATATCAGGAAAACATATTTTGACATTGTTGATGTTTAGCCATTGTCTACTTTTCCCCTAAGAAGTAAAGTATGGTTTGGGTTTTGTGTGTGTGTGTTTGTATTTGTGTATGTAACAGAATGTGTATACTAGTATGTGTTGGTAACCTTGTCTGTGTCAGTTCAGTGTGTTTCAGCCTATTTCTCAATTATGCACACTGTATACATGTAAATCCTCAGTGGTCCTACATCTGTATTTTGGTTTTGTAACTAGAAAGGGGTGAAGTGGGTAAGGGGTGAAGTCTGCCATTTCTGACAGAAAGGAAAGAGGAATGGACACCAGTCTAATGTTGGATAAAATGACTTCTTTAGTCTTTGACTTTCTTTTCATATGTGCATATCAACCTGATCTTTGTTTCTTCATTTATAGTTTAGAGACAGAAGAAGCAACCCAAGTCAGTAGTCCTCCAGACAAGAGTGTAGAGGAGAAAACTAGTCCAACCCATCATGAGGATGGTGTTACCATGGCAGAGTCACAGGAAATTACATTACAGGGTAGGGAAAATACTCTTTTTGTCATTGTTGAATGGACCATATTTTCTTCATATTTCCAGTGACACATGACATATATAGCTATTCAGCACACAGCTACGTGTAAGTAGCAAAAATTATAAGATTACTTTGTTGTATTGCCTCATTATAATAATTTATACATACTTACTGTAAATATATTCTAGTGTAACTGTGTATTTGAGATGATGTATTTGTATTAAACAACTTACAAGTGGCACAGACTACCAAGAACACATTGAAATTAGGCCATAGCAAATTTAGTTGGTAGTTCTTGGGTTTTAGAAATCATGCTGAAACAGAACTTGGTCCACACAGTTTGAGGGAACAGATGTAGCCAGATTCATGTTTTTACCTCAACCATCTGTTTCATTTTCAAGCTTCAGAAGTTCCCTCATCCTTACCCTTATTAGAATGTGTTTCAAAATCATAAAGAAACCAGAAAATGAGGCTGATTTGAGCTCCTCATGGATAATCAAAGATTCAAATAAACAATAGTTTTTTGTATTTCCACAGATGAAGAGGACCAGTCTGCCAGGAGAACACTCCGACCCAGATCCACCAAGGTGACCAAGCAGCTGAAGATCACAGACGTAGTTTTGACTGACGAGTCAGAAAAGTCAGACAACGACAATGAAGATAATGACTTCATGCATCGAATTGAAAGGTCTGTGAAAGAGATTTTTTTTTCAGGTCAAAGGACGTCAATTTTATTGATGATATTTTTTTAACTCATTAATTTTCTCTTGATTTTGAAGGAAAAAGAAAATTTCATTTCCAGTCCTGCAATGTATTGAGTGTAGTTGTAGAAGTGTCGCTAGTCTGATACCAGGCAACTACTGTAAATGCAGAAATGTTCGCGGTGGATTAATATTCGCGGTTTTGCGGCGGCCACTTCACCGCGAATTTAAAACCACCGCGAACATTTTTCCATAACAGTAAGAGACTACAGTGCATGGTGCTACCGCGAAATTAAAACCACCGCGAACTTAAATGCATTTACAGTACACAAGTGCAGCTTTCTGCACTTTTTGAATGAAGGAATGAAAGACTGTATTTGCCTGTGACATGATGTTTTGTCACTTTAATTCTTCTTGCAATGTCTGTGGTTTATTCTAGGCATTTTATGTTCCCATCTCGTTTTTGTTTCTTTGTTGTTGTTCTTTAATCGACCAAAATCACCTTTCCAGATCTTTTGTGTTCAGTTTCCATTGTGTACTTTTACCTGAAATGAGAAAAGTTTGTACGGTCGAGGAGCTTTCATGGAAGTTGATAAAAGCTCCTTGGTACAGTCAAGATTTACTTATTGCCCATTTGGTTGCAGTCATATCTTTAATGCGCCATAACTTAACAACGATGCACTGACCCCTACCAAAGGGAAAATTAAAAGTAACAGTGGATGTTGTGTTTTCAGGAGAAGACAGAACCTGAAGAGGCCTCCACTACACAGAGTGGGAAGGGGCACTGCCCCAGCCCTTAAACAGAAGAAGATGGGTATGTTGTCAACTAACATGTTTCGCATTTTTACCTACAGAATTAAAAAAAAAGTGTTGAGTTTGAGGAACTTGTGTATTTTATTTCGTTGGTACATGTATAACATAACTTATGGAGACAGAAGCTATGTACAGTAAGTATAACTATAAGCTGTCAGGGCTCGAAATTCTTTTTTGGGATTAGGTGCACTGGTGCACCCAGCTAAAACAATTGGGTGCACCAAAACATTTTTGGGTGCACCATTAAATCTAAGTTGAATGTCAGAAAAGCTAATAACAAAACTTAGTTACAAGCTTTCAAATTCTTAAACAAGTAACATTTTTATTATCTTTCTAACACTTGGATGTCAAAGATGTATACTAGTATACTTGATATCTTTACATACATAAACCTGTGCACCCACAGAAAATGATTGGGTGCACAGCTCCAATTTTGGGTGCACCTGGGTGCACATGCACCCAGTATTTCGAGCCATGGCTGTGTATACTTACACTGGACTGAGGCTTACCTGTGCTCTTGTCCTCCTCCCTCAAACATGGGCCACCGGCATAATGTCCCATCCAATAGCAAGTCAGGTTAGAAAATCACTGGGATTTAAACTCCTCACTTACAGGTCCAGAAGCAATGCATGGGTACACATTCATACACCAGCTATGCTACCATTGTGCTTGTGATGAATGCATACTGTTTGGAAAGACAGGGTTGGAATAAAAAAATGTGTGATGTGAAGAAAGAGAGCAAATGAAGAAAATGATGAAGACGAGAGTTAAAATTGTATCATTATTATTATTTCTTTCCACTCTTAGATCAGGCAGTGAGAAATGGTACTGGGGCAGGATCCAGCAGAACAGAAGCCATCAGGTAACACTGAAAGAGATGTTGAAACTTGATTATCAAAGTACAGTAAAGATACACTGTGTACTGGTATATAGTCCTTGAAATTTTATAATCAACAGTGAATTGTTGTATCTCAAAGGGCACTGTAAATTCACTTATACTAGTATTTGCAAGGACTAACTTAGAAAGGGTAAGCAGCTTTCTTTTATTGTTTGAAGTTTGCCATTGAAACGATTTTTTACTGCAGTAGAAATACCAAAGATACTTTCATAGTTTCATGATTCATGATTTTCTCTTTTAATAGTTTAAGTTTTACTGTGTTCTATATACACAAAAATAAACTCAACAAATTCTTGACTCATCAAGGAGATCTCTTTAACCCTCTTGGACTGGCTCACTAAACAAGTACAGTAGAAGCCGCATATTTGCATAGTTGATTTGTCCAGGGATTTTATGCAATTCTCTGAAGTAGTCAATTAACCCTCGGAGACCAAACACAGCACAGTAATTTTCAATGAAATGCCAATTACATACAACATAATGGACAGTACTAATTGGGCAAAAGTAATTGGGTAATCAATTAGTGTGCACTGATGTATTCCTTTTCTGTTCTCTTTTGTCTATTGCAGTGAACAAGTGATGAAGTCCTGTTTAATTTGTGGCAAAGAGGTGCCGGAGGATGAACTTCAAGAACACATCAATAATGAACTTGACAACAGTACATGAGGACAATGTTGACGACCACCCTCTCACACCACACCCACTGATTGTGTACCAAGCAACTGTTTTGACATTGCAGCTGGAATCTGTCCTTCTGGTGTATTTGTTGCTGGGACGGTAACTAGCCAATCACATCTGTTGATGATATTTAACCAGCCAATCTCATCTGTTCTTCTGCTGCACATCACATCCCCTCTTCTTTCACATGTGTGTTACTATGTGTTAGTCTATGCTGATACTGCTAACAAACATGTTACATGATGTGGGATCGTATCAGGGTATATAAAGATGACTGTGTAGTACATGTATGTTTACTCTTAAAGAAAATGGTTATAAAAAAAAGTTTAAAGTTGATGCAAAGATTTGCAAAGTGCAAGAAGAGAGCAATATACACTACTTTGAAGAGTGTGCTATATTACTTATTAGACTATATCTAAGTATAAATGTGTCACATGTAAAGTACACAACTGTAGTATGCATACTTGTGACATGGAGAAAGACATGTTTGTGCCAAGTTTATCTCTGTTGCCTGTCAAGAAACTAAACTGTTACACATTTTTGCATAGTCTGTTACTTTAATTTATTAATGCAGTAAATGCGGAACTGTTCTAATTCTGAAAACCTTTCTTGAAAGAAAAAATATGTAGAATCCTTATATTTTGAAAAGGATTAGAAGCCATAAAGATCTAATTAATTGTTAACAATTACTCGTTTAGGAACTTAACTTCTTTCTTCTGTTTCTTCTAACCAAATAAGTATAAGTGCAATGGAGTATTAGTTCGATTTATCTGGATATGACTGTATGTATCTCCAGTTAAATAAACTGTTGCATTGTTCGAGTTGAATCCGTGCTTCTCCTGTTTGTTTTTCCTTACTTTGAATACCTTTGCATGAGACTGTCAGTTGTCAGTTGATATACTTATTGAATACTAAGTTGTTATTAAACAAGATCGAATATGTGAAGGATATGTTATACATGTAACATCAACTCATAATTTTTCAGCTGGCCAGACGCCATTTTTACTTTCCCCCCTGACATCTGCTTGAAGGTTAGATAGCATATTGGTAGGACAAAAGGCACCATAAAAATAATAATAGGAAAATAAGAGGAACAGGGGCTTGCGAGAGGCGAGCCCTGCCGTGACTCATTCGGCGGATGTCGCTCAGTGAGGTCGAAGGTCACTTCCTACAGAGAAATTCCATACGATTGCTCTATTAGCAATCCTACCATAACAGTGGATGTTGAATATTTCTGTTGGTTTTACGACTGTACAACTGGAAAAACATCTGTCTTTCTGGACTTTGGGATGTGCTTATCTTATTGACTTGGAGACTTGCCAAGCTAGGAACAAAGCCATGGCATGACCTTGCAGTCAAATGTTGTACAATCAATATTACTAGTGACCTACTAATCAGTGAAGCGGCGATATCAAAGGTACAATTTTATAGTTTGCCGAATTACGTATTCTCATGACTAAGTATGATATACTTTAGATAAGTGTGCAAGTAATATCACTGGGACTCCAATATTGAGGCAGACTCAGCTATTTGCATTTCAGGCAATATTCAAGCATTTTTGGACATCAATGATCTTTTGCATGGACACACATGAATAGCTCAGAGAAGAATACTTATTATAAAAGAATTGCCAGTAAAACAAACAGAAATGCTGTGCTGGTGTGTTCACATATATGACCCATTGAAATGCAAATGAAGGACCTGTCTGCCTCATTGAGTTTGAAAGTGAGTGGAAAATGCTCTATTGTCTGAGATAGTGTGAATGGCTAAACCTGGAAGTTGTCAAGTAAAATTTGAATGTGTATATGCAATACAATCATGTAATTACAACATTATATGTATGGAAATTCACAAGTCTGACTGTCCCAGGTCCAACCAACCACAGTGGTATAGCGTGCAAACACACCATTTCCATTGCAATGGTCTGGAATTTACAGTAATGTCACAAACCAGTTCTAAGACACAGAGGAATGTTATTCCATATACAGAGTTTATTCACACAGTGTTACAAGACATGCCCACGTGTTACACAGTCTTCATTTTCACCATAACAGACCAGGTTTACAAGTACAACTCGTGATCACTATCCACACAGTTCATAATCATGTCCAAATCATCTTTTACAAAGATACTGTCTTGTGCGGATGAACATATTGACTGTGATTTCAATGCAGATGTACAGTTCTGGTTTTCAACTTCAATGTGCGTATTTATGACTTGCATTCAGTCCACCATTTCCCTATTGTATGCCTTTTTGCAACATTCTAAGGGTTTTGAAGTTTCAACTGGTACATTCTGTTTTCATCTTGCTTTAAACGTTTACCAAGGACATAATATATTCCCTATATAAATAATTAATGTCCTTCAAGTTAGAAAATGTGCCACTTGAAACATATACAGATGTCAGGAAAAAGGCACACAAATACTACAGCACCCAAAGTCGTATATAATCTGCTTGGAAATTGAAACATACAAGTCATACTAGTAGATTAATCTGCTGCCTTGAGAAAAGCATACAAATCAATAAACCAGCATGAAAGTTCATCTATGCTGGTAGGCTATATACAGTAAATGCATTTACTTTCGCAGTGGTTTTATTTCAGGTAAGAAGACAAAATTAAATAAAGGGTTTTTTTTTAGGTTTTGGAGTTCCGCTTTGAAACAGTTCTGTAGTGCAGTAGAATAACAAACGTTTGAAGTGTTATGGCTTCAGTTCATGGTAATAGGTTACCACAATTGCTGCAAAGATAAATTCACCACAAGCATTTCAAGATTTACAGTAGAACAGAGTCACACAGTTACATCAATAAATTTCCAGATTGAAAGAAATTTGGACTTCAGTACAAGGGGACATAAAATGATATCAGCTGAACTCTATCTTGAGCACTGCAGTCTTCATGCCAATTAGTAAGGCAATATCATGAATATGCTACAAAAAAATGTTAATCTACATATGTGCAAAACTGTGTACAGTAATAGAAAATAAAACAATGGATCCGATCAAAAAATACTTATCTATAAAAAGAAATGTTACTTTGCCAAGCTGCACATATGCTAAGATATTACATGTATGCAACATATTAGTGTTTGATAAAATAACACATTATGATTGTCCATTGCTTATTAAAACAGTCAACGGGTTGCACCATAATTTGTGGGATATTCGTTCCATTTAAAATCTTGCCATGAGGCAGGTATGTTTATAAAATACAAGTTGTGTTTTTAGGAAGTATTCAAAATACAGGGAAGTGATTAAAGATTAAAATTGAAAAGAGAAGGTACAAAAACTATTCTCATAGTGATTTATATACAGGTATTCAATACGAATTTGAATAATTTTAACGTTAAATTTGATAAGCAACGATAATGGTGCTTTCCACCTGTGACCAGATATATATACATGATTTCCCTGTCAAACAGTGGTCACTTTCCACTGCCCATGTGGCATTCCTAGTTGTTTATTGTCCAAATTCCTTTACAAATAAGACACACAGAATGGCCATTCCCACTTGCGTGTCACCTCCCTCTCTTTTTCTGCTGTTTCAGAATTTTTCTCCTCTTTTTGATCATCCGATACAGCGCCTCGAGTCCTTCTGTTAGCCCTTCTCCGATAATTGCACAAGTTGGTTGAACGTGGCACAAGTTGGTGGTCCTAATGTCGGATACAGACAGGGTTTCCTCGACTTCTTGGACACTCAGTGCACCGGGAAGGTCCTGTTTGTTGGCGTAAATAAGGATAGGCACGCCCTGGTGTTCTGTGTACCTTGCTACACGTAAAATCTCAGTCCTGGCCTCATCTAGCCTCTCTTTATCCACACTGTCCACGACAAAAACTATCCCGTCTGTACCTCTTGTGTACGGTCTCCACAAAGGTCGTAGTTTTTCTTGGCCTCCGACGTCCCAGACTTTAAACACCATGTTGTTTCCGACCTCCCCTTTAAACTGGATATGTTCCGTGTTGAAACTCACGGTCGGTAAAGCGTTCACAAACTCTCCGAGCTTGAGTCTGTACAGTACAGTAGTCTTGCCGGCTGAGTCTAAGCCTAGCATGACGATATGGAGAGGTTTGAAGCCGGGGATTCTGTGTAGTAGGCTGCTACCCTGTCCGCCCATCGCTTTCACTGTCGTACGGTAACTCACGGAACCGAACCAAAACACGGCATCGTATCAGGTTACAAGGGTTAGTCCATCGTTATGACTTCCTATTTTGGAGCCAAGAGTCCTCTAAACCACGCAGTATCTTCTTGAAGGCCGTTTTAGTTTCTTGGGAAACGTTGAGAAGGCGATTTGTTCCCGTACCCTGTGTTCCCGAGCTCGTGCAGACACTGAAGCCAAACAAGTTGGAATCCCAGCAGAAGCGAGACAGACAGACCTACGGCTTCGGTGTTCAATGTTTTCGTTGTCGACGAGTACAAAATGCGGTTTTACCTCATCACTTCTGCTTCTAGAAGTCCAAAACGTCGAGGTCGTTAAGGCACCTGGTGTGAAGACAGGACTAGGAACACGGCTTCTTGAAGATTTCCTAGTGTTTTCTTCCCTGACCGAAGATGGCGCGACGCTTCGGGTCAAGTGAGCGGGGGTGAGGCTGGTGACGTCACGGGACGCCCGGGCAACCCTATTGGTCTCGCACCGGCGTTTCGTGAGCAGTTTGAAAGCAAATATAGTTGTGCCACAGTTTACACATGGCTTTATGCTTCCATTTTGAGGTATAAATAGGAACCGGATGTACTTTTCTGTACATTCTGCTACTTTTTTGACGATTGGAAGTGTTTTACGTAAACGATACAGCGAAGAGGTTTGGGTAATGCTGCGTCGCCCTAGCATCTGCTTGGAGAAAAGTCGCATGCCAGGGAGGCTACTGTTTCTCACGGGCGTGGGCTAGTGTGAATGTGTGAATTGGACTTCACAAAAACTTGTCAATGATTCTTGGTGGTGGGTGGGTGTTTGTGTAGCATAGATGCCACGCTGACGCGATCGTGGGAACGGCCAGGAAAGGCCCGCTCCAAGCTTTGCGGGCTGAAAAGTTTTACCAAATACGGAGCCATAAAATTTGCCATAGAGGAGTCAAGTGGGCCAGTAATTATAATGGATCATTATGAGAACGGTATTATGGCGAATCTGCCAGCTTCACATCGTGCAGGCTCCACAGTTCGGGTATTATAAACTGATTACGAGCTGGTGCTTTATTCACTTATCAGGGGTCCGGGATAAGTGCTTTACCTTTATCTAACGTTAGGCCACAGCAAGTAAATTTTATGGATGACATCAGCGCGCGCATTAATTTTCACCTGATTTCAGAAAAAAAAAACAAGAATTTTTTTCTTCTGCAGGGATGGTCAACATGACGATAAAGTACCAAGATGAGCAAATGTATTGTGTTGTAGCCTAATAATTGTACTTGTAGTGACACTTGCGAGGTACACAGGACTGTAGTTGTAGAAATGAAACTTATTGGATAGTTGTAAGAGTGACACCAATATGGAAGTGTGGTTACCAACTTTGTTGGTGATGCCAGTCTACCACACTAGTGTCAATTTTACCACACTAGTACATGTCTTAAATACAGGAATGAATGCCTGGTTGACCCTGATACCATGATTTGTCCCTTTAATTCTTTTTACAAGTCATCACAACTTTATGGTGCCTATTTTTCAAAATGTAGCCATCTTGTTTTTTTTTCACCCATCTTGTTTTTTTTCGCCCTATCGCACTATTTTTGCAGTCTGCAGAGGATGTCATCCATAAAATTTACTTGCTGTGGCCTTATATGTAATTAGCCTTCCTGAATATTGTTGGTTGCAACATCGATAGCTTTACATTTCTTTTCATCATACGCTTTTAAAGAACTATTAAAACGACCTTGGTCACATAAAAAAAAAAAAATTACACATAGGTGTTTTGTCGGAAATGTCACAGACGCCCAGAACGATTTTAGCGCATTAAAACTAGTGGAAATATTCTGGATGAGACACTATGATCGGTACGATATTTACATTCATTTCACCATACTAGCGTTTCTCTGCGTTGATATGGACGCATAAAATCCACGTTTACTTAACAATATTTTTTCCTCACAGAATGCGGGAAATTGCGTTTTAGAGGGTCAAAAATGTCAAAATTTCCCGGGGAGCATTCCGCGGACCCCCTAGATCGGTCGGGCCTTCGGCCCTCCGATCCCAGGATGGCCTTAGCCGTCGGTCTGGCGGAAAGTTCAAGCGCTCAGTTTCGAGATCTTGCCTAACGTTCCCAGTAAGACTTTTTTTTTTTATATCAGACAAGGTAAGTCTTGTAACCACTGCAATGCGAGTGTAACATTAACAACATCAAGTGCTACATGTTTGTATACATGTCATCAAAATGGAAAGTCGGCTGTTGTAAAACTTTGGGAGAGATGTGCCCCAGCAGGACTCCAACGTGCGTACAGTCAAACCTGCCCGAGCTGACCACCTCTTCCCAGCGACCACCTGGCCATTTCGACCACTTTTTCTCGGTCCCGATTTTTTTCCCATTGACGTACTGAAGCATTAAGCGACCTTTTCTCAACGACCACCTGGCCAACGCGACCGCGACCGACCCAAATTGGGACCCATAACGACAGCATCATTTTCAAAATTGAGGTTTTCATCGATTTTTGATGATAACTAGCACGATTTTGTGCTGACATCGGCCAGTTTGCGTCGGATTTTGACTGCCATTACGATGTTATGTTTAGAATAAACATGGCGGCGGGCAATGGGTGGGTCTACTGTAATATGGGAGGAAATTTCGTTGTAAGAAAATCCGAATTTAGTTGTTACAGAAGTTTTTTTTAAATGTATATCATTATAAAGTGAACTAATGGTGAAACGTATATAGCCTCATACTTTTTAAAGAAAGATCGCCATACCTTACCCATACTCATAACCATACCTTAGCCATACCTTAGCCATACACAAATTTACATAGCATTAATACCTAAGCCATACCTTAGCCATACTCAAAGGCATACCATAGCCATTCCTTAGCCATACTCAAATTTACATATCATATACCTTAGCCATACCTTAGCCATACCTTAGCCATACCATAGCCATACCTTAGCCATACCTAAGCCATGCTTAGCCATACTCAAATTTACATAGCATATACCTTAGCCATACCTTAGCCATACTCATAGCAATACCTTAGCCATACCTTGGCCATACTCAAAAGTTCATAGCCATACCGTAGCCATACCTTAGCCATACCTTAGCCTTTCCTTAGCCATACTCAAATTTACATATCATATACCTTAGCCATACTTTAGCCATACCTTATCCACACCTTAGCCATACTTTAGCCATACCTTAGCCATACCTTAGCAATACTAAAATTTACATAGCATATACCTTAGCCATACCTTAGCCTTACCTAAGCCATATCTTACCCATACCTTAGCCATACATTAGCCATACCCTAGCCATACTCAAATTTACATAGCATATACCTTAGCCATACCTTAGACATACCTTAGCCATACCTCAGCCATACTCATAGCCATACCTTAGCCATACCATAGCCATACTCAAATTTACATAGCATATACCATAGCCATACCTTAGCCATACTCATAGCCATATCTTAGCCATACCTTCGCCATACTCATAGCCATACCTTAGCCATACCTAAGCAATACTCATAGCCATACGGTTTACCTTAGCCATACCTTAGCCATACTCAAAATTTCATAGCCAAACCTTAGCCATACCTTTGCCATACCTTAGCAATACCATAGCAATACCTTAGCCATATTCATGGCCATACCTTAGCCATACCTTAGCCATACTCATAGCCATTCCTAAGCCATACTCAAAATTACATAGCAATACCTTAGCCATATTCATGGCCATACCTTAGCCATACCTTAGCCATACTCATAGCCATTCCTAAGCCATACTCAAAATTACATAGCAATACCTTAGCCATACCTTAGCCATACCTTAGCCATACCTTAGCCATACTGATAGCTATGCTATACCTTAGCAAAACCTTACCCATACTCATAGCCATACCTTAGCCATACCTTAGCCATACTCAAATTTACATAGCATATACCTTAGTCATACCTTAGCCATACCTAAGCCATACCTAAGCCATACCTTTGCCATACTCAAATTTACATAGCCTATACCGTAGCTATACCTTAGCCATACCTTAGCCATACTCAAAATGTCATAGCCATACCTTAGCCATACCTTAGCCATACCTTAGCCATACCTTGATCATACCTTGGTCATACCTTGGTCATACCTTGGCCATACCTTGGTCATACCTTGGTCATACCTTGATAATACCTAAGACATACCTTGGTCATACCTTGGACATACCTTGGTCATACCTTGGACATACCTTGGCCATACCTTGGTCATACCTTGGACTTACATTGGTCATACCTTGGACATACCTTGGCCATACCTTGATCATATCTTGGTCATACCTTGGTCATACCTTGGTCATACCTTGGTCATACCTTGGTCATACCTTGGCAAAACCTTGATCATACCTTGGTCATACCTTCGTTATACCTTCGTCATACCTTGGTCATACCTTGGTCATACCTTGGTTACACCTTGGTCATACCTTGGTCATACCTTGTTCATACCTTGGTCATACCTTGGCCATGCCTTGGTCATACCTGGGTCATACCTTGGACATACCTTCGCCATACCTTCGTCATACCTTGGCCATACCTTGGTCATACCTTGGTCATACCTTGGTCATACCTTGGTCATACCTTGGTCATACCTTGGTCATACCTTAGCCATACCTTGGTCATACCTTGGACATACCTTGGTCATACCTTGGTCATACCTTGGTCATACCTCGGCCATACCTTGGCCATACCTTGGACATACCTTGGTCATACCTTGGTCATATCTTGATCATACCTTGGTCATACCTTGGTCATACCTTGGCCATGCCTTGGTCATACCTGGGTCATACCTTGGACATACCTTCGTCATACCTTCGTCATACCTTGGCCATACCTTGGTCATACCTTGGTCATACCTTGGTCATACCTTGGTCATACCTTAGCCATACCTTGGTCATACCTTGGACATACCTTGGTCATACCTTGGTCATACCTTGGTCATACCTCGGCCATACCTTGGCCATACCTTGGACATACCTTGGTCATGCCTTGGTCATATCTTGATCATACCTTGGTCATACCTTGGTCATACCTTGGTCATACCTTGGTCATACCTTGGCCATACCTAGGTCATACCTTGGTCATACCTTGGTCATACCTTGGTCATACATTCGTCATACCTTGGCCATACCTTGGCCATACCTTGGTCATACCTTGGTCATACCTTGGTCATACCTTGGTCATACCTTGGACAAACCTTAGTCATACCTTGACCATACCTTGGCAATACCTTGGTCATACCTTGGTCATACCTTGGCCATACCTTGGTCATACCTTGGTCATACCTTGGTCATACCTTAATCATACCTTGGACATACCTTGGCCATACCTTCATCATACCTTGGCCATACCTTGGTCATGCCTTGGTCATACCTTGGTCATACCTTGGTCATACCTTGGTCATACCTTGGTCATACCTTGGCCATACCTTGGCCATACCTTGGTCATACCTTGGTCATACCTTGGTCATATCTTGGTCATACCTTGGCAATACCTTGGCCATACCTTGGTCATACCTTAATTATACCTTAATAATACCTTGGCCATACCTTGGTCATACCTTGGCCATACCTTGGTCATATCTTGGTCATACCTTGGCCATACCTTGGCCATACCTTGGTCATACCTTGGTCATACCCAGGTCATACCTTAATCATACTTTCGACATACCTTGGCCATACCTTGATCATACCTTGGCCATACCTTGGTCATACCTTGGTCATACCTTGGTCATACCTTGGTCATACCTTGGCCATACCTTGGCCATACCTTGGTCATACCTTGGTCATACCTTGGTCATACCTTGGTCATACCTTGGTCATACCTTGGCCATACCTTGGCCATACCTTGGCCATACTTTGGTCATACCTTGGTCATACCTTGGTCATACCTTGGTCATACCTTGATCATACCTTGGTCATACCTTGGCCATACCTAGGCCATACCTTGGCCATACCTTGGTCATACCTTCGTCATACCTTCGTCATACCTTCGTCATACCTTGGTCTTCCCTTTTCATACCTTGGTCATACCTTGGTCATACCTTAATCATACCTTGGACATACCTTGGACATACCTTGGCCATACCTTGGTCATACCTTGGCCATACCTTGGCCATACGTTTGTCATACCTAGGTCATACCTTGGTCATACCTTGGCCATACCTTGTTCATGACTTGGCCATACCTTGTTCATTCCTTGGTCATACCTTGGTCATACCTTAGCCATACCTAGGTCATACCTTTGCCATACCTTGGCCATACCTTGGTCATACCTTGGCCATACCTTGGTCATTCCTTGGCAATACCTTGGTCATACCTTGGTCATACCTTAATCATACCTTGGACATACCTTGGTCATACCTTGGCCATACCTTGGTCATATCTTGGTCATACCTTGGTCATACCTTGGTCTTACCTTGGTCATACCTTGGTGATACCTTGGTCATACATTGGCCATACCTTGGTAATACCTTGGTCATACCTTGGTCATACCTTGGTCTTCCCTTTTCATACCTTGGTCATACTTTGGTCATACCTTAATCATACCTTGGCCATACCTTGGCCATACCTTGGTCATACCTTGGCCATACCTCGGTCATACCTCGGTGACACCTTGGTCATACCTTGGTCATACCTTGGTCATACCTTGGTCATACCTTGGTCATACCTTAATCATACCTTGGTCATACCTAGGTCATACCTTGGCTATACCTTGGTCATACCTTGGTCATACCTTGGTCATACCTTAATCATACCTTGGACATACCTTGGTCATACCTTGGTCATACCTTGGCCATACCTTGGTCATATCTTGGTCATACCTTGGCCATACCTTGGCCATACCTTGGTCATACCTTGGTTATACATTGGTCATACCTTGGTCATACCTTGGCCAAACCTTAGTCATACCTTGGCCATACCTTGGCCATACCTTGGCCATACCTTGGTCATACCTTGATAATACCTTGGTCATACCTTGGTCATACCTTTGTCATACCTTGGTCATACCTAGGTCATACCTTGTATCATACCTTGGCCATACCTTGGTCATACTTTGGTCATACCTTGGTCATACTTTGGCCATACCTTGTCCATACCTTGGTCGTACCTTTGCCATACCTTGGCCATACCTTGGTCATACCTTGGCCATACCTTGGCCATACCTTGGCCATACGTTTGTCATACCTAGGTCATATCTTGGTCATACCTTGGCCATACCTTGTTCATGACTTGGCCATACCTTGGTCATTCCTTGGTCATACCTTGGTCATACCTTGGCCATGCCTAGGTCATACCTTTGCCATACCTTGGCCATACCTTGGTCATACCTTGGCCATACCTTGGCCATTCCTTGACAATACCTTGGTCATACCTTGGTCATACCTTAATCTAACCTTGGACATACCTTGGACATACCTTGGTCATACCTTGGCCATACCTTGGTCATATCTTGGTCATACCTTGGTCATACCTTGGTCATACCTTGGTCATACCTTGGTCTTACCTTGGTCATACCTTGGTCATACCTTGATCATACCTTGGTCATACCTTGGCCATACCTTGGTCATATCTTGGTCATACCTTGGTCATACCTTGGTCATACCTTGGTCATACCTTGATCATACCTTGGTCATACCTCGGCCATACCTTGTCCATACCTTGGTCATTCCTTGGCCATACCTTGGCCATACCTTGGTCATACCTTAATCATACCTTGGACATACCTTGGACATACCTTGGTCATACCTTGGCTATACCTTGGTCATATCTTGGTCATACCTTGGTCATACCTTGGTCATACCTTGGTCATACCTTGATCATACCTTGGTCATACCTTGGCCATACCTAGGCCATACCTTGGCCATATCTTGGTCATACCTTGGTCATACCTTGGTCATACCTTGATCATACCTTGTCATACCTTGGCCATACCTTGTCCATACCTTGGTCATACCTTGGCCATACCTTGGCCATACCTGGTCATACCTTAATCATACCTTGGACATACCTTGGACATACCTTGGTCATACCTTGGCTATACCTTGGTCATATCTTGGTCATACCTTGGTCATACCTTGGTCATACCTTGGTCATACCTCGGTCATACCTGATCATACCTTGGTCATACCTTGGCCATACCTAGGCCATACCTTGGCCATATCTTGGTCATACCTTGGTCATACCTTGGTCATACCTTGGTCATACCTTGGCCATAACTTGTCCATACCTTGGTCATACCTTGGCCATACCTTGGCCATACCTTGGTCATACCTTGGCCATACCTTGGCCATACCTTGGCCATACGTTTGTCATACCTAGGATACCTGGTCATACCTTGGCCATACCTTGGTCAACTTGGCCATACCTTGGTCATTCCTTGGTCATACCTTGGTCATACCTTGGCCATGCCTAGGTATACCCTTTGCCATACCTTGGCCATACCTTGGTCATACCTTGGTCATAGCTTGGCCATACCTTGGTCATTCCTTGGCAATACCTTGGTCATACCTTGGTCATACCTTAATCATACCTTGGACATACCTTGGACATACCTTGGTCATACCTTGGCCATACCTTGGTCATATCTTGGTCATACCTTGGTCATACCTTGGTCTTACCTTGGTCATACCTTTGTGATACCTTGGTCATACCTTGGCCATACCTTGGTCCTACCTTGGTCATACCTTGGTCTTCCCTTTTCATACCTTGGTCATACCTTGGTCATACCTTAGTCATACCTTGGACATACCTTGGCCATACCTTGGTCATACCTTGGCCATACTTTGGTCATACCTCGGTTACACCTTGGTGATACCTGGTCATACCTGGTCATACCTTGGTCATACCTTGGTCATACCTTGGCAATACCTTGGTCATACCTTGGTCATACCTTGGCCATACCTTGGGTCATACCTTGGTCATATTGGTCATACCTTAAATCATACCTTGGACATACCTTGGCCATACCTTGGTCACACCTTGGCCATACTTGGTCTATCTTGGTCATACCTTGGCCATACCTTGGCCATAACTTGGCCATACCTTGATAATACCTTGGTCATACCTTGGTCATACCTTTGTCATAACTTGGCCATACCTAGGCATACCTTGGATCATACCTTGGCCATACCTTGGTCTACTTTGGTCTTACCTGGCCATACCTTGTCATACCTTGGACATACCTTGACTTAAATTGGTCATACCTTGGACATACCTTGGCCATACCTTGATCATATCTTGGTCATACATTGGTCATACCTTGGTCATACCTGGTCATACCTTGGTCATACCTGGCAAAACCTTGATCATACCT
>CM033033.1:12556410-12645088 GCA_019207045.1 Branchiostoma floridae x Branchiostoma belcheri | reverse complement strand
AACCGTTTTTGAAATCGGGTGCTTACTTGCCGAGATATACTTAAGCACTAACCGCTAGGGTTAGGGTTAGGGTTAGGGTAGTGCTTAGAGGCAACATTGCTAAGAGTGTATTCTAGGCGGTCAAACTTGGTATCATTACAAAGGTATGTTGGTACAGATTTGTAATCTGCAAACCGTTTTGAAATCGGGTGCTTACTTGCCGAGATATGACTTAAGCACTAACCGCTAGGGTTAGGGTTAGGGTTAGGGTAGTGCTTAGAGGCAACATTGCTAAGAGTGTATTCTAGGCGGTCAAACTTGGTATCATTACAAAGGTATGTTGGTACAGATTTGTAATCTGCAAACCGTTTTGAAATCGGGTGCTTACTTGCCGAGATATGACTTAAGCACTAACCGCTAGGTTAGGGTTAGGGTTAGGGTAGTGCTTAGAGGCAACATTGCTAAGAGTGTATTCTAGGCGGTCAAACTTGGTATCATTACAAAGGTATGTTGGTACAGATTTGTAATCTGCAAACCGTTTTGAAATCGGGTGCTTACTTGCCGAGATATGACTTAAGCACTACCCGCTAGGGTTAGGGTTAGGTTAGGGTTAGGGTAGTGCTTAGAGGCAACATTGCTAAGAGTGTATTCTAGGCGGTCAAACTTGGTATCATTACAAAGGTATGTTGGTACAGATTTGTAATCTGCAAACCGTTTTGAAATCGGGTGCTTACTTGCCGAGATATGACTTAAGCACTAACCGCTAGGGTTAGGGTTAGGGTTAGGGTAGTGCTTAGAGGCAACATTGCTAAGAGTGTATTCTAGGCGGTCAAACTTGGTATCATTACAAAGGTATGTTGGTACAGATTTGTAATCTGCAAACCGTTTTGAAATCGGGTGCTTACTTGCCGAGATATGACTTAAGCACTAACCGCTAGGGTTAGGGTTAGGGTTAGGGTAGTGCTTAGAGGCAACATTGCTAAGAGTGTATTCTAGGCGGTCAAACTTGGTATCATTACAAAGGTATGTTGGTACAGATTTGTAATCTGCAAACCGTTTTGAAATCGGGTGCTTACTTGCCGAGATATGACTTAAGCACTAACCGCTAGGTTAGGGTTAGGGTTAGGGTAGTGCTTAGAGGCAACATTGCTAAGAGTGTATTCTAGGCGGTCAAACTTGGTATCATTACAAAGGTATGTTGGTACAGATTTGTAATCTGCAAACCGTTTTGAAATCGGGTGCTTACTTGCCGAGATATGACTTAAGCACTAACCGCTAGGGTTAGGGTTAGGGTTAGGGTAGTGCTTAGAGGCAACATTGCTAAGAGTGTATTCTAGGCGGTCAAACTTGGTATCATTACAAAGGTATGTTGGTACAGATTTGTAATCTGCAAACCGTTTTGAAATCGGGTGCTTACTTGCCGAGATATGACTTAAGCACTAACCGCTAGGGTTAGGGTTAGGGTAGTGCTTAGAGGCAACATTGCTAAGAGTGTATTCTAGGCGGTCAAACTTGGTATCATTACAAAGGTATGTTGGTACAGATTTGTAATCTGCAAACCGTTTTGAAATCGGGTGCTTACTTGCCGAGATATGACTTAAGCACTAACCGCTAGGGTTAGGGTTGGGTTAGGTAGGGTTAGGGTTAGTAGTGCTTAGAGGCAACATTGCTAAGAGTGTATTCTAGGCGGTCAAACTTGGTATCATTACAAAGGTATGTTGGTACAGATTTGTAATCTGCAAACCGTTTTGAAATCGGGTGCTTACTTGCCGAGATATGACTTAAGCACTAACCGCTAGGGTTAGGGTTAGGGTTAGGGTAGTGCTTAGAGGCAACATTGCTAAGAGTGTATTCTAGGCGGTCAAACTTGGTATCATTACAAAGGTATGTTGGTACAGATTTGTAATCTGCAAACCGTTTTGAAATCGGGTGCTTACTTGCCGAGATATGACTTAAGCACTAACCGCTAGGGTTAGGTTAGGGTTAGGGTAGTGCTTAGAGGCAACATTGCTAAGAGTGTATTCTAGGCGGTCAAACTTGGTATCATTACAAAGTATGTTGGTACAGATTTGTAATCTGCAAACCGTTTTGAAATCGGGTGCTTACTTGCCGAGATATGACTTAAGCACTAACCGCTAGGGTTAGGGTTAGGGTTAGGGTAGTGCTTAGAGGCAACATTGCTAAGAGTGTATTCTAGGCGGTCAAACTTGGTATCATTACAAAGGTATGTTGGTACAGATTTGTAATCTGCAAACCGTTTTGAAATCGGGTGCTTACTTGCCGAGATATGACTTAAGCACTAACCGCTAGGGTTAGGGTTAGGGTTAGGGTAGTGCTTAGAGGCAACATTGCTAATGTATTCTAGGCGGTCAAACTTGGTATCATTACAAGGTATGTTGGTACAGATTTGTAATCTGCAAACCGTTTTGAAATCGGGTGCTTACTTGCCGAGATATGACTTAAGCACTAACCGCTAGGTTAGGGTTAGGGTTGGGTTAGGGTAGTGCTTAGAGGCAACATTGCTAAGAGTGTATTCTAGGCGGTCAAACTTGGTATCATTACAAAGGTATGTTGGTACAGATTTGTAATCTGCAAACCGTTTTGAAATCGGGTGCTTACTTGCCGAGATATGACTTAAGCACTAACCGCTAGGGTTAGGGTTAGGGTTAGGGTAGTGCTTAGAGGCAACATTGCTAAGAGTGTATTCTAGGCGGTCAAACTTGGTATCATTACAAAGGTATGTTGGTACAGATTTGTAATCTGCAAACCGTTTGAAATCGGGTGCTTACTTGCCGAGATATGACTTAAGCACTAACCGCTAGGGTTAGGGTTAGGGTTAGGGTAGTGCTTAGAGGCAACATTGCTAAGAGTGTATTCTAGGCGGTCAAACTTGGTATCATTACAAAGGTATGTTGGTACAGATTTGTAATCTGCAAACCGTTTTGAAATCGGGTGCTTACTTGCCGAGATATGACTTAAGCACTAACCGCTAGGGTTAGGGTTAGGTTAGGGTAGTGCTTAGAGGCAACATTGCTAAGAGTGTATTCTAGGCGGTCAAACTTGGTATCATTACAAAGGTATGTTGGTACAGATTTGTAATCTGCAAACCGTTTTGAAATCGGGTGCTTACTTGCCGAGATATGACTTAAGCACTAACCGCTAGGGTTAGGGTTAGGGTTAGGGTAGTGCTTAGAGGCAACATTGCTAAGAGTGTATTCTAGGCGGTCAAACTTGGTATCATTACAAAGGTATGTTGGTACAGATTTGTAATCTGCAAACCGTTTTGAAATCGGGTGCTTACTTGCCGAGATATGACTTAAGCACTAACCGTTAGGGTTAGGGTTAGGGTAGTGCTTAGAGGCAACATTGCTAAGAGTGTATTCTAGGCGGTCAAACTTGGTATCATTACAAAGGTATGTTGGTACAGATTTGTAATCTGCAAACCGTTTTGAAATCGGGTGCTTACTTGCCGAGATATGACTTAAGCACTAACCGCTAGGGTTGGGTTAGGGTTAGGTTAGGGTTAGGGTAGTGCTTAGAGGCAACATTGCTAAGAGTGTATTCTAGGCGGTCAAACTTGGTATCATTACAAAGGTATGTTGGTACAGATTTGTAATCTGCAAACCGTTTTGAAATCGGGTGCTTACTTGCCGAGATATGACTTAAGCACTAACCGCTAGGGTTAGGGTTAGGTTAGGGTAGTGCTTAGAGGCAACATTGCTAAGAGTGTATTCTAGGCGGTCAAACTTGGTATCATTACAAAGGTATGTTGGTACAGATTTGTAATCTGCAAACCGTTTTGAAATCGGGTGCTTACTTGCCGAGATATGACTTAAGCACTAACCGCTAGGGTTAGGGTTAGGGTTAGGGTAGTGCTTAGAGGCAACATTGCTAAGAGTGTATTCTAGGCGGTCAAACTTGGTATCATTACAAAGGTATGTTGGTACAGATTTGTAATCTGCAAACCGTTTTGAAATCGGGTGCTTACTTGCCGAGATATGACTTAAGCACTAACCGCTAGGGTTAGGGTTAGGGTTAGGGTTAGGGTAGTGCTTAGAGGCAACATTGCTAAAGTGTATTCTAGGCGGTCAAACTTGGTATCATTACAAAGGTATGTTGGTACAGATTTGTAATCTGCAAACCGTTTTGAAATCGGGTGCTTACTTGCCGAGATATGACTTAAGCCCCGGTCACAAGGGTCGTAGGGTTGGGTGCGATGGAGGTTTCTATGCGCGGCATAAGCGCAGTAACGTTCGTAAGTCGTTCAAGAAGCGAAGCAATGGTTGTAGAATATATGAAGCCGTGGTCAACAAGGTCGTAGTGCCTCGTACGATGAGTTCTATAGAGCGTATTTGCGTCAATCGTTAGGTAAATCTAGTAAATCGGGGAGCCTCCTATGACGAAAATAGGACTGAAAATGGATTTTGAACATGTCAAAATTTCGCTATCGTCGTAAGATTTTTATTTGCACCCAAATCAGACTTCATTACGGTTACGGCAATTTTTGTCTACTGTGAGTTTTTAGATTTATGATTTTTAGCATGTTGTGATGGTTCAGTTTTTCCCTGATATTGTCGATATTGACGAAAGGGAAAATATATCAGTCGCAACTGCCACAATCGCACCAGAGAACAGCGCGCCCCGCACAGGTTATGCAGACAATTGTTTGATCGCTTCATGCACGCGAGTTGATAATTAGATCAACTCTCAGCTCTCGTCTCGTCGGTCTTGGGCATCGTTTACATAATCGTAATAACCATGGGACAACTCAACATAAAGGCAGGCTCTATGAGTCGGAAATATATATGATATAATGCTTATGATATGATTTTGTATGATGCATCTTTTTGTTGAACATAATCTGATACAATATTCGAAAGAGCCTGACACGTAGACCGGCAAGCATGCCGAGATACCATAGGTACTCACGCTTGATTTGAACTTTGCTGTATACTCTTGTTATCATGGTCTTTTTTATTTATTTTTACAGTTAAAGTATTATAGGAAGGTATTCAACAGCTATCCCCAGGTTTGTTGGTTAAAGAAGCACAAAAAACGGTCATACGGCTATACAGAAGAGACACACGTGAAAAATCGTACGACGCTGGAAAATTTTGGAACATCATCCGAGCTCTGCGATGCTCTGCGATGGCTGATTTTGCTTACGATTTAGCTGCGGTCCACTGTGATCATCTGCGATAGGCTTAATATGCCATCGCAAGGACGTCGTCGATTCTTGTGACCGGGGCTTAAGCACTAACCGCTAGGGTTAGGGTAGTGCTTAGAGGCAACATTGCTAAGAGTGTATTCTAGGCGGTCAAACTTGGTATCATTACAAAGGTATGTTGGTACAGATTTGTAATCTGCAAACCGTTTTGAAATCGGGTGCTTACTTGCCGAGATATGACTTAAGCACTAACCGTTAGGGTTAGGGTTAGGGTAGTGCTTAGAGGCAACATTGCTAAGAGTGTATTCTAGGCGGTCAAACTTGGTATCATTACAAAGGTATGTTGGTACAGATTTGTAATCTGCAAACCGTTTTGAAATCGGGTGCTTACTTGCCGAGATATGACTTAAGCACTAACCGCTAGGGTTAGGGTTAGGTTAGGGTTAGGGTAGTGCTTAGAGGCAACATTGCTAAGAGTGTATTCTAGGCGGTCAAACTTGGTATCATTACAAAGGTATGTTGGTACAGATTTGTAATCTGCAAACCGTTTTGAAATCGGGTGCTTACTTGCCGAGATATGACTTAAGCACTAACCGCTAGGGTTAGGGTTAGGGTTAGGGTAGTGCTTAGAGGCAACATTGCTAAGAGTGTATTCTAGGCGGTCAAACTTGGTATCATTACAAAGGTATGTTGGTACAGATTTGTAATCTGCAAACCGTTTTGAAATCGGGTGCTTACTTGCCGAGATATGACTTAAGCACTAACCGCTAGGGTTAGGGTTAGGGTTAGGGTAGTGCTTAGAGGCAACATTGCTAAGAGTGTATTCTAGGCGGTCAAACTTGGTATCATTACAAAGGTATGTTGGTACAGATTTGTAATCTGCAAACCGTTTTGAAATCGGGTGCTTACTTGCCGAGATATGACTTAAGCACTAACCGCTAGGGTTAGGGTTAGGGTTAGGGTTAGGGTAGTGCTTAGAGGCAACATTGCTAAGAGTGTATTCTAGGCGGTCAAACTTGGTATCATTACAAAGGTATGTTGGTACAGATTTGTAATCTGCAAACCGTTTTGAAATCGGGTGCTTACTTGCCGAGATATGACTTAAGCACTAACCGCTAGGGTTAGGTTAGGGTTAGGGTAGTGCTTAGAGGCAACATGCTAAGAGTGTATTCTAGGCGGTCAAACTTGGTATCATTACAAAGGTATGTTGGTACAGATTTGTAATCTGCAAACCGTTTTGAAATCGGGTGCTTACTTGCCGAGATATGACTTAAGCACTAACCGCTAGGGTTAGGGTTAGGGTTAGGGTAGTGCTTAGAGGCAACATTGCTAAGAGTGTATTCTAGGCGGTCAAACTTGGTATCATTACAAAGGTATGTTGGTACAGATTTGTAATCTGCAAACCGTTTTGAAATCGGGTGCTTACTTGCCGAGATATGACTTAAGCACTAACGCTAGGGTTAGGGTTAGGCTTAGGGTAGTGCTTAGAGGCAACATTGCTAAGAGTGTATTCTAGGCGGTCAAACTTGGTATCATTACAAGGTATGTTGGTACAGATTTGTAATCTGCAAACCGTTTTGAAATCGGGTGCTTACTTGCCGAGATATGACTTAAGCACTAACCGCTAGGGTTAGGGTTAGGGTTAGGGTAGTGCTTAGAGGCAACATTGCTAAGAGTGTATTCTAGGCGGTCAAACTTGGTATCATTACAAAGGTATGTTGGTACAGATTTGTAATCTGCAAACCGTTTTGAAATCGGGTGCTTACTTGCCGAGATATGACTTAAGCACTAACCGCTAGGGTTAGGGTTAGGGTTAGGGTAGTGCTTAGAGGCAACATTGCTAAGAGTGTATTCTAGGCGGTCAAACTTGGTATCATTACAAAGGTATGTTGGTACAGATTTGTAATCTGCAAACCGTTTTGAAATCGGGTGCTTACTTGCCGAGATATGACTTAAGCACTAACCGCTAGGGTTAGGGTTAGGTTAGGGTTAGGGTAGTGCTTAGAGGCAACATTGCTAAGAGTGTATTCTAGGCGGTCAAACTTGGTATCATTACAAAGGTATGTTGGTACAGATTTGTAATCTGCAAACCGTTTTGAAATCGGGTGCTTACTTGCCGAGATATGACTTAAGCACTAACCGCTAGGGTTAGGGTTAGGGTTAGGGTAGTGCTTAGAGGCAACATTGCTAAGAGTGTATTCTAGGCGGTCAAACTTGGTATCATTACAAAGGTATGTTGGTACAGATTTGTAATCTGCAAACCGTTTTGAAATCGGGTGCTTACTTGCCGAGATATGACTTAAGCACTAACCGCTAGGGTTAGGGTTAGGGTTAGGGTAGTGCTTAGAGGCAACATTGCTAAGAGTGTATTCTAGGCGGTCAAACTTGGTATCATTACAAAGGTATGTTGGTACAGATTTGTAATCTGCAAACCGTTTTGAAATCGGGTGCTTACTTGCCGAGATATGACTTAAGCACTAACCGCTAGGGTTAGGGTTAGGGTTAGGGTAGTGCTTAGAGGCAACATTGCTAAGAGTGTATTCTAGGCGGTCAAACTTGGTATCATTACAAAGGTATGTTGGTACAGATTTGTAATCTGCAAACCGTTTTGAAATCGGGTGCTTACTTGCCGAGATATGACTTAAGCACTAACCGCTAGGGTTAGGGTTAGGGTTAGGGTAGTGCTTAGAGGCAACATTGCTAAGAGTGTATTCTAGGCGGTCAAACTTGGTATCATTACAAAGGTATGTTGGTACAGATTTGTAATCTGCAAACCGTTTTGAAATCGGGTGCTTACTTGCCGAGATATGACTTAAGCACTAACCGCTAGGGTTAGGGTTAGGGTTAGGGTAGTGCTTAGAGGCAACATTGCTAAGAGTGTATTCTAGGCGGTCAAACTTGGTATCATTACAAAGGTATGTTGGTACAGATTTGTAATCTGCAAACCGTTTTGAAATCGGGTGCTTACTTGCCGAGATATGACTTAAGCACTAACCGCTAGGGTTAGGGTTAGGGTAGTGCTTAGAGGCAACATTGCTAAGAGTGTATTCTAGGCGGTCAAACTTGGTATCATTACAAAGGTATGTTGGTACAGATTTGTAATCTGCAAACCGTTTTGAAATCGGGTGCTTACTTGCCGAGATATGACTTAAGCACTAACCGCTAGGTTAGGGTTAGGGTTGGGTTAGGGTTAGGGTAGTGCTTAGAGGCAACATTGCTAAGAGTGTATTCTAGGCGGTCAAACTTGGTATCATTACAAAGGTATGTTGGTACAGATTTGTAATCTGCAAACCGTTTTGAAATCGGGTGCTTACTTGCCGAGATATGACTTAAGCACTAACCGCTAGGGTTAGGGTTAGGGTTAGGGTAGTGCTTAGAGGCAACATTGCTAAGAGTGTATTCTAGGCGGTCAAACTTGGTATCATTACAAAGGTATGTTGGTACAGATTTGTAATCTGCAAACCGTTTTGAAATCGGGTGCTTACTTGCCGAGATATGACTTAAGCACTAACCGCTAGGGTTAGGGTTAGGGTAGTGCTTAGAGGCAACATTGCTAAGAGTGTATTCTAGGCGGTCAAACTTGGTATCATTACAAAGGTATGTTGGTACAGATTTGTAATCTGCAAACCGTTTTGAAATCGGGTGCTTACTTGCCGAGATATGACTTAAGCACTAACCGCTAGGGTTAGGGTTAGGGTTAGGGTAGTGCTTAGAGGCAACATTGCTAAGAGTGTATTCTAGGCGGTCAAACTTGGTATCATTACAAAGGTATGTTGGTACAGATTTGTAATCTGCAAACCGTTTTGAAATCGGGTGCTTACTTGCCGAGATATGACTTAAGCACTAACCGCTAGGGTTAGGGTTAGGGTTAGGGTAGTGCTTAGAGGCAACATTGCTAAGAGTGTATTCTAGGCGGTCAAACTTGGTATCATTACAAAGGTATGTTGGTACAGATTTGTAATCTGCAAACCGTTTTGAAATCGGGTGCTTACTTGCCGAGATATGACTTAAGCACTAACCGCTAGGGTTAGGGTTAGGGTTAGGGTAGTGCTTAGAGGCAACATTGCTAAGAGTGTATTCTAGGCGGTCAAACTTGGTATCATTACAAAGGTATGTTGGTACAGATTTGTAATCTGCAAACCGTTTTGAAATCGGGTGCTTACTTGCCGAGATATGACTTAAGCACTAACCGCTAGGTTAGGGTTAGGGTTAGGGTTAGGGTAGTGCTTAGAGGCAACATTGCTAAGAGTGTATTCTAGGCGGTCAAACTTGGTATCATTACAAAGGTATGTTGGTACAGATTTGTAATCTGCAAACCGTTTTGAAATCGGGTGCTTACTTGCCGAGATATGACTTAAGCACTAACCGCTAGGGTTAGGGTAGTGCTTAGAGGCAACATTGCTAAGAGTGTATTCTAGGCGGTCAAACTTGGTATCATTACAAAGGTATGTTGGTACAGATTTGTAATCTGCAAACCGTTTTGAAATCGGGTGCTTACTTGCCGAGATATGACTTAAGCACTAACCGCTAGGGTTAGGGTTAGGGTTAGGGTAGTGCTTAGAGGCAACATTGCTAAGAGTGTATTCTAGGCGGTCAAACTTGGTATCATTACAAAGGTATGTTGGTACAGATTTGTAATCTGCAAACCGTTTTGAAATCGGGTGCTTACTTGCCGAGATATGACTTAAGCACTAACCGCTAGGGTTAGGGTTAGGGTTAGGGTAGTGCTTAGAGGCAACATTGCTAAGAGTGTATTCTAGGCGGTCAAACTTGGTATCATTACAAAGGTATGTTGGTACAGATTTGTAATCTGCAAACCGTTTTGAAATCGGGTGCTTACTTGCCGAGATATGACTTAAGCACTAACCGCTAGGGTTAGGGTTAGGGTTAGGGTAGTGCTTAGAGGCAACATTGCTAAGAGTGTATTCTAGGCGGTCAAACTTGGTATCATTACAAAGGTATGTTGGTACAGATTTGTAATCTGCAAACCGTTTTGAAATCGGGTGCTTACTTGCCGAGATATGACTTAAGCACTAACCGCTAGGGTTAGGGTTAGGGTTAGGGTAGTGCTTAGAGGCAACATTGCTAAGAGTGTATTCTAGGCGGTCAAACTTGGTATCATTACAAAGGTATGTTGGTACAGATTTGTAATCTGCAAACCGTTTTGAAATCGGGTGCTTACTTGCCGAGATATGACTTAAGCACTAACCGCTAGGGTTAGGGTTAGGGTTAGGGTTAGGGTAGTGCTTAGAGGCAACATTGCTAAGAGTGTATTCTAGGCGGTCAAACTTGGTATCATTACAAAGGTATGTTGGTACAGATTTGTAATCTGCAAACCGTTTTGAAATCGGGTGCTTACTTGCCGAGATATGACTTAAGCACTAACCGCTAGGGTTAGGGTTAGGGTTAGGGTAGTGCTTAGAGGCAACATTGCTAAGAGTGTATTCTAGGCGGTCAAACTTGGTATCATTACAAAGGTATGTTGGTACAGATTTGTAATCTGCAAACCGTTTTGAAATCGGGTGCTTACTTGCCGAGATATGACTTAAGCACTAACCGCTAGGGTTAGGGTTAGGTTAGGGTTAGGGTAGTGCTTAGAGGCAACATTGCTAAGAGTGTATTCTAGGCGGTCAAACTTGGTATCATTACAAAGGTATGTTGGTACAGATTTGTAATCTGCAAACCGTTTTGAAATCGGGTGCTTACTTGCCGAGATATGACTTAAGCACTAACCGCTAGGGTTAGGGTAGTGCTTAGAGGCAACATTGCTAAGAGTGTATTCTAGGCGGTCAAACTTGGTATCATTACAAAGGTATGTTGGTACAGATTTGTAATCTGCAAACCGTTTTGAAATCGGGTGCTTACTTGCCGAGATATGACTTAAGCACTAACCGCTAGGGTTAGGGTTAGGGTTAGGGTAGTGCTTAGAGGCAACATTGCTAAGAGTGTATTCTAGGCGGTCAAACTTGGTATCATTACAAAGGTATGTTGGTACAGATTTGTAATCTGCAAACCGTTTTGAAATCGGGTGCTTACTTGCCGAGATATGACTTAAGCACTAACCGCTAGGGTTAGGGTTAGGGTTAGGGTAGTGCTTAGAGGCAACATTGCTAAGAGTGTATTCTAGGCGGTCAAACTTGGTATCATTACAAAGGTATGTTGGTACAGATTTGTAATCTGCAAACCGTTTTGAAATCGGGTGCTTACTTGCCGAGATATGACTTAAGCACTAACCGCTAGGGTTAGGGTTAGGGTTAGGGTAGTGCTTAGAGGCAACATTGCTAAGAGTGTATTCTAGGCGGTCAAACTTGGTATCATTACAAAGGTATGTTGGTACAGATTTGTAATCTGCAAACCGTTTTGAAATCGGGTGCTTACTTGCCGAGATATGACTTAAGCACTAACCGCTAGGGTTAGGGTTAGGGTTAGGGTAGTGCTTAGAGGCAACATTGCTAAGAGTGTATTCTAGGCGGTCAAACTTGGTATCATTACAAAGGTATGTTGGTACAGATTTGTAATCTGCAAACCGTTTTGAAATCGGGTGCTTACTTGCCGAGATATGACTTAAGCACTAACCGCTAGGGTTAGGGTTAGGGTTAGGGTAGTGCTTAGAGGCAACATTGCTAAGAGTGTATTCTAGGCGGTCAAACTTGGTATCATTACAAAGGTATGTTGGTACAGATTTGTAATCTGCAAACCGTTTTGAAATCGGGTGCTTACTTGCCGAGATATGACTTAAGCACTAACCGCTAGGGTTAGGGTTAGGGTTAGGGTAGTGCTTAGAGGCAACATTGCTAAAAGTGTATTCTAGGCGGTCAAACTTGGTATCATTACAAAGGTATGTTGGTACAGATTTGTAATCTGCAAACCGTTTTGAAATCGGGTGCTTACTTGCCGAGATATGACTTAAGCACCCACTAGAATCGTAGGATTGACTGCGATGGAGGTTTTAGCGCGGCATAAGCGCAGTACGTCGTAAGTCGGGGAAAATCGGAAGCATGGTTTAGATATATGAAGCCGTGGTCACAAGGATCGTAGTGCATCGTACGATGAGGTCATTAGAGCGTATTTGCGTCAATCGCAGGTAAATCATAGTAAATCGGGGAGCCTCCTATGACAAAATAGGACTGAAATGGATTTGAACATGTTCAAAATTTCGCTATCGTCGTAAGATTTTATTTGCACCCAAAGCAGACTTCATTACGGCAATTTTTGTCTACTGATGAGGTTTTAGATTTATGAATTTTTAGCATGTTGTGATGGTTTCAGTTTTCCCTGATATTGTCGATATTGACGAAAAGGAAAATATATCATCGCAACTGCCACAATCGCAACAGAGAACAGCGCGCCCCGCACAGGTGATGCAGACAATTGTTTGATCGCTTCATGCACGCGAGTTGATATTAGATCAAATCTCAGCTCTCGTCGGTCTTGGGTCAGTTTACCATAATCGTAATAACCATGGGGACAACTCAAACATAAAGGCAGGCTCTATGAGTCGGAAATATATATGATATAATGCTTATGATATGATTTTTGTATGATGGCATCTTTTTGTTGATAGCATATCATGATACAATATTCGAAAGAGCCTGACACGTAGAGCCGGCAAGCAGGCCGAGATAACCATACCAGTACTCACGCTTGATTTGAACTTTTGCTTGTAATACTCTTGTTATCATGGTCTTTTTTAATTTATTTTACAGTTAAAGATATTATAGGAAGGTATTCAACAGCTATGTCCACATTTTGTTGGTTAAAGAAGCACAAAAACGGTCAGACGGCTATACAGAAGAGACACAAGTGAAAAATCGTACGACGCTGGAAAAATTTTGAACATCATCCGATGCTCTGCGATGCTCTGCGATGGCTGATTTTGCTTACGATTTAGCTGCGGTCCACTGTGATCATCGTGCGATAGGCGTAATATGCCATCGCAAGGACGTCGTACGATTCTTGTGACCGGGGCTTTAAGCACTAACCGCTAGGGTTAGGGTAGTGCTTAGAGGCAACATTGCTAAGAGTGTATTCTAGGCGGTCAAACTTGGTATCATTACAAAGGTATATTGGTACAGATTTGTAATCTGCAAACCGTTTTGAAATCGGGTGCTTACTTGCCGAGATATGACTTAAGCACTAACCGTTAGGGTTAGGGTTAGGGTAGTGCTTAGAGGCAACATTGCTAAGAGTGTATTCTAGGCGGTCAAACTTGGTATCATTACAAAGGTATGTTGGTACAGATTTGTAATCTGCAAACCGTTTTGAAATCGGGTGCTTACTTGCCGAGATATGACTTAAGCACTAACCGCTAGGGTTAGGGTTAGGGTTAGGTTAGGGTAGTGCTTAGAGGCAACATTGCTAAGAGTGTATTCTAGGCGGTCAAACTTGGTATCATTACAAAGGTATGTTGGTACAGATTTGTAATCTGCAAACCGTTTTGAAATCGGGTGCTTACTTGCCGAGATATGACTTAAGCACTAACCGCTAGGGTTAGGGTTAGGGTTAGGGTAGTGCTTAGAGGCAACATTGCTAAGAGTGTATTCTAGGCGGTCAAACTTGGTATCATTACAAAGGTATGTTGGTACAGATTTGTAATCTGCAAACCGTTTTGAAATCGGGTGCTTACTTGCCGAGATATGACTTAAGCACTAACCGCTAGGGTTAGGGTTAGGGTTAGGGTAGTGCTTAGAGGCAACATTGCTAAGAGTGTATTCTAGGCGGTCAAACTTGGTATCATTACAAAGGTATGTTGGTACAGATTTGTAATCTGCAAACCGTTTTGAAATCGGGTGCTTACTTGCCGAGATATGACTTAAGCACTAACCGCTAGGGTTAGGGTTAGGGTTAGGGTTAGGGTAGTGCTTAGAGGCAACATTGCTAAGAGTGTATTCTAGGCGGTCAAACTTGGTATCATTACAAAGGTATGTTGGTACAGATTTGTAATCTGCAAACCGTTTTGAAATCGGGTGCTTACTTGCCGAGATATGACTTAAGCACTAACCGCTAGGGTTAGGGTTAGGGTTAGGGTAGTGCTTAGAGGCAACATTGCTAAGAGTGTATTCTAGGCGGTCAAACTTGGTATCATTACAAAGGTATGTTGGTACAGATTTGTAATCTGCAAACCGTTTTGAAATCGGGTGCTTACTTGCCGAGATATGACTTAAGCACTAACCGCTAGGGTTAGGGTTAGGGTTAGGGTAGTGCTTAGAGGCAACATTGCTAAGAGTGTATTCTAGGCGGTCAAACTTGGTATCATTACAAAGGTATGTTGGTACAGATTTGTAATCTGCAAACCGTTTTGAAATCGGGTGCTTACTTGCCGAGATATGACTTAAGCACTAACCGCTAGGGTTAGGGTTAGGGTTAGGGTAGTGCTTAGAGGCAACATTGCTAAGAGTGTATTCTAGGCGGTCAAACTTGGTATCATTACAAAGGTATGTTGGTACAGATTTGTAATCTGCAAACCGTTTTGAAATCGGGTGCTTACTTGCCGAGATATGACTTAAGCACTAACCGCTAGGGTTAGGGTTAGGGTTAGGGTAGTGCTTAGAGGCAACATTGCTAAGAGTGTATTCTAGGCGGTCAAACTTGGTATCATTACAAAGGTATGTTGGTACAGATTTGTAATCTGCAAACCGTTTTGAAATCGGGTGCTTACTTGCCGAGATATGACTTAAGCACTAACCGCTAGGGTTAGGGTTAGGGTTAGGGTAGTGCTTAGAGGCAACATTGCTAAGAGTGTATTCTAGGCGGTCAAACTTGGTATCATTACAAAGGTATGTTGGTACAGATTTGTAATCTGCAAACCGTTTTGAAATCGGGTGCTTACTTGCCGAGATATGACTTAAGCACTAACCGCTAGGGTTAGGGTTAGGGTTAGGGTTAGGGTAGTGCTTAGAGGCAACATTGCTAAGAGTGTATTCTAGGCGGTCAAACTTGGTATCATTACAAAGGTATGTTGGTACAGATTTGTAATCTGCAAACCGTTTTGAAATCGGGTGCTTACTTGCCGAGATATGACTTAAGCACTAACCGCTAGGGTTAGGGTTAGGGTTAGGGTAGTGCTTAGAGGCAACATTGCTAAGAGTGTATTCTAGGCGGTCAAACTTGGTATCATTACAAAGGTATGTTGGTACAGATTTGTAATCTGCAAACCGTTTTGAAATCGGGTGCTTACTTGCCGAGATATGACTTAAGCACTAATCGTTAGGGTTAGGGTTAGGCTTAGGGTAGTGCTTAGAGGCAACATTGCTAAGAGTGTATTCTAGGCGGTCAAACTTGGTATCATTACAAAGGTATGTTGGTACAGATTTGTAATCTGCAAACCGTTTTGAAATCGGGTGCTTACTTGCCGAGATATGACTTAAGCACTAACCGCTAGGGTTAGGGTTAGGGTTAGGGTAGTGCTTAGAGGCAACATTGCTAAGAGTGTATTCTAGGCGGTCAAACTTGGTATCATTACAAAGGTATGTTGGTACAGATTTGTAATCTGCAAACCGTTTTGAAATCGGGTGCTTACTTGCCGAGATATGACTTAAGCACTAACCGCTAGGGTTAGGGTTAGGGTTAGGGTAGTGCTTAGAGGCAACATTGCTAAGAGTGTATTCTAGGCGGTCAAACTTGGTATCATTACAAAGGTATGTTGGTACAGATTTGTAATCTGCAAACCGTTTTGAAATCGGGTGCTTACTTGCCGAGATATGACTTAAGCACTAACCGCTAGGGTTAGGGTTAGGGTTAGGGTAGTGCTTAGAGGCAACATTGCTAAGAGTGTATTCTAGGCGGTCAAACTTGGTATCATTACAAAGGTATGTTGGTACAGATTTGTAATCTGCAAACCGTTTTGAAATCGGGTGCTTACTTGCCGAGATATGACTTAAGCACTAACCGTTAGGGTTAGGGTTAGGGTAGTGCTTAGAGGCAACATTGCTAAGAGTGTATTCTAGGCGGTCAAACTTGGTATCATTACAAAGGTATGTTGGTACAGATTTGTAATCTGCAAACCGTTTTGAAATCGGGTGCTTACTTGCCAAGATATGACTTAAGCACTAACCGCTAGGGTTAGGGTTAGGGTTAGGGTTAGGGTTAGGGTAGTGCTTAGAGGCAACATTGCTAAGAGTGTATTCTAGGCGGTCAAACTTGGTATCATTACAAAGGTATGTTGGTACAGATTTGTAATCTGCAAACCGTTTTGAAATCGGGTGCTTACTTGCCGAGATATGACTTAAGCACTAACCGCTAGGGTTAGGGTTAGGCTTAGGGTAGTGCTTAGAGGCAACATTGCTAAGAGTGTATTCTAGTTGGTCAAACTTGGTGTCATTACAAAGGTATGTTGGTACAGATTTGTAATCTGCAAACCGTTTTGAAATCGGGTGCTTACTTGCCGAGATATGACTTAAGCACTAACCGCTAGGGTTAGGGTTAGGGTAGTGCTTAGAGGCAACATTGCTAAGAGTGTATTCTAGGCGGTCAAACTTGGTATCATTACAAAGGTATGTTGGTACAGATTTGTAATCTGCAAACCGTTTTGAAATCGGGTGCTTACTTGCCGAGATATGACTTAAGCACTAACCGCTAGGGTTAGGGTTAGGGTTAGGGTAGTGCTTAGAGGCAACATTGCTAAGAGTGTATTCTAGGCGGTCAAACTTGGTATCATTACAAAGGTATGTTGGTACAGATTTGTAATCTGCAAACCGTTTTGAAATCGGGTGCTTACTTGCCGAGATATGACTTAAGCACTAACCGCTAGGGTTAGGGTTAGGGTTAGGGTAGTGCTTAGAGGCAACATTGCTAAGAGTGTATTCTAGGCGGTCAAACTTGGTATCATTACAAAGGTATGTTGGTACAGATTTGTAATCTGCAAACCGTTTTGAAATCGGGTGCTTACTTGCCGAGATATGACTTAAGCACTAACCGCTAGGGTTAGGGTTAGGGTTAGGGTAGTGCTTAGAGGCAACATTGCTAAGAGTGTATTCTAGGCGGTCAAACTTGGTATCATTACAAAGGTATGTTGGTACAGATTTGTAATCTGCAAACCGTTTTGAAATCGGGTGCTTACTTGCCGAGATATGACTTAAGCACTAACCGCTAGAGTTAGGGTTAGGGTTAGGGTTAGGGTAGTGCTTAGAGGCAACATTGCTAAAAGTGTATTCTAGGCGGTCAAACTTGGTATCATTACAAAGGTATGTTGGTACAGATTTGTAATCTGCAAACCGTTTTGAAATCGGGTGCTTACTTGCCGAGATATGACTTAAGCACTAACCGCTAGGGTTAGGGTAGTGCTTAGAGGCAACATTGCTAAGAGTGTATTCTAGGCGGTCAAACTTGGTATCATTACAAAGGTATGTTGGTACAGATTTGTAATCTGCAAACCGTTTTGAAATCGGGTGCTTACTTGCCGAGATATGACTTAAGCACTAACCGCTAGGGTTAGGGTTAGGGTTAGGGTAGTGCTTAGAGGCAACATTGCTAAGAGTGTATTCTAGGCGGTCAAACTTGGTATCATTACAAAGGTATGTTGGTACAGATTTGTAATCTGCAAACCGTTTTGAAATCGGGTGCTTACTTGCCGAGATATGACTTAAGCACTAACCGCTAGGGTTAGGGTTAGGGTTAGGGTAGTGCTTAGAGGCAACATTGCTAAGAGTGTATTCTAGGCGGTCAAACTTGGTATCATTACAAAGGTATGTTGGTACAGATTTGTAATCTGCAAACCGTTTTGAAATCGGGTGCTTACTTGCCGAGATATGACTTAAGCACTAACCGCTAGGGTTAGGGTTAGGGTTAGGGTAGTGCTTAGAGGCAACATTGCTAAAAGTGTATTCTAGGCGGTCAAACTTGGTATCATTACAAAGGTATGTTGGTACAGATTTGTAATCTGCAAACCGTTTTGAAATCGGGTGCTTACTTGCCGAGATATGACTTACGCACTAACCGCTAGGGTTAGGGTTAGGGTTAGGGTAGTGCTTAGAGGCAACATTGCTAAGAGTGTATTCTAGGCGGTCAAACTTGGTGTCATTACAAAGGTATGTTGGTACAGATTTGTAATCTGCAAACCGTTTTGAAATCGGGTGCTTACTTGCCGAGATATGACTTAAGCACTAACCGCTAGAGTTAGGGTTAGGGTTAGGGTTAGGGTAGTGCTTAGAGGCAACATTGCTAAGAGTGTATTCTAGGCGGTCAAACTTGGTATCATTACAAAGGTATGTTGGTACAGATTTGTAATCTGCAAACCGTTTTGAAATCGGGTGCTTACTTGCCGAGATATGACTTAAGCACTAACCGCTAGGGTTAGGGTTAGGCTTAGGGTAGTGCTTAGAGGCAACATTGCTAAGAGTGTATTCTAGGCGGTCAAACTTGGTATCATTACAAAGGTATGTTGGTACAGATTTGTAATCTGCAAACCGTTTTGAAATCGGGTGCTTACTTGCCGAGATATGACTTAAGCACTAACCGCTAGAGTTAGGGTTAGGTTAGGGTTAGGGTAGTGCTTAGAGGCAACATTGCTAAAAGTGTATTCTAGGCGGTCAAACTTGGTATCATTACAAAGGTATGTTGGTACAGATTTGTAATCTGCAAACCGTTTTGAAATCGGGTGCTTACTTGCCGAGATATGACTTAAGCACTAACCGCTAGGGTTAGGGTAGTGCTTAGAGGCAACATTGCTAAGAGTGTATTCTAGGCGGTCAAACTTGGTATCATTACAAAGGTATGTTGGTACAGATTTGTAATCTGCAAACCGTTTTGAAATCGGGTGCTTACTTGCCGAGATATGACTTAAGCACTAACCGCTAGGGTTAGGGTTAGGTTAAGGGTAGTGCTTAGAGGCAACATTGCTAAGAGTGTATTCTAGGCGGTCAAACTTGGTATCATTACAAAGGTATGTTGGTACAGATTTGTAATCTGCAAACCGTTTTGAAATCGGGTGCTTACTTGCCGAGATATGACTTAAGCACTAACCGCTAGGGTTAGGGTTAGGGTTAGGGTAGTGCTTAGAGGCAACATTGCTAAGAGTGTATTCTAGGCGGTCAAACTTGGTATCATTACAAAGGTATGTTGGTACAGATTTGTAATCTGCAAACCGTTTTGAAATCGGGTGCTTACTTGCCGAGATATGACTTAAGCACTAACCGCTAGGGTTAGGGTTAGGGTTAGGGTAGTGCTTAGAGGCAACATTGCTAAGAGTGTATTCTAGGCGGTCAAACTTGGTATCATTACAAAGGTATGTTGGTACAGATTTGTAATCTGCAAACCGTTTTGAAATCGGGTGCTTACTTGCCGAGATATGACTTAAGCACTAACCGCTAGGGTTAGGGTTAGGGTTAGGGTAGTGCTTAGAGGCAACATTGCTAAGAGTGTATTCTAGGCGGTCAAACTTGGTATCATTACAAAGGTATGTTGGTACAGATTTGTAATCTGCAAACCGTTTTGAAATCGGGTGCTTACTTGCCGAGATATGACTTAAGCACTAACCGCTAGGGTTAGGGTTAGGGTTAGGGTAGTGCTTAGAGGCAACATTGCTAAGAGTGTATTCTAGGCGGTCAAACTTGGTATCATTACAAAGGTATGTTGGTACAGATTTGTAATCTGCAAACCGTTTTGAAATCGGGTGCTTACTTGCCGAGATATGACTTAAGCACTAACCGCTAGGGTTAGGGTTAGGGTTAGGGTAGTGCTTAGAGGCAACATTGCTAAGAGTGTATTCTAGGCGGTCAAACTTGGTGTCATTACAAAGGTATGTTGGTACAGATTTGTAATCTGCAAACCGTTTTGAAATCGGGTGCTTACTTGCCGAGATATGACTTAAGCACTAACCGCTAGGGTTAGGGTTAGGGTTAGGGTAGTGCTTAGAGGCAACATTGCTAAGAGTGTATTCTAGGCGGTCAAACTTGGTATCATTACAAAGGTATGTTGGTACAGATTTGTAATCTGCAAACCGTTTTGAAATCGGGTGCTTACTTGCCGAGATATGACTTAAGCACTGACCGCTAGGGTTAGGGTTAGGGTTAGGGTAGTGCTTAGAGGCAACATTGCTAAGAGTGTATTCTAGGCGGTCAAACTTGGTGTCATTACAAAGGTATGTTGGTACAGATTTGTAATCTGCAAACCGTTTTGAAATCGGGTGCTTACTTGCCGAGATATGACTTAAGCACTAACCGCTAGGGTTAGGGTTAGGGTTAGGGTAGTGCTTAGAGGCAACATTGCTAAGAGTGTATTCTAGGCGGTCAAACTTGGTATCATTACAAAGGTATGTTGGTACAGATTTGTAATCTGCAAACCGTTTTGAAATCGGGTGCTTACTTGCCGAGATATGACTTAAGCACTAACCGCTAGGGTTAGGGTTAGGGTTAGGGTTAGGGTAGTGCTTAGAGGCAACATTGCTAAGAGTGTATTCTAGGCGGTCAAACTTGGTGTCATTACAAAGGTATGTTGGTACAGATTTGTAATCTGCAAACCGTTTTGAAATCGGGTGCTTACTTGCCGAGATATGACTTAAGCACTAACCGCTAGGGTTAGGGTTAGGGTTAGGGTAGTGCTTAGAGGCAACATTGCTATGAGTGTATTCTAGGCGGTTAAACACTCCAATAAAGTCCGGATTTTACATGAAATCCCAACAAGAAAGGATTTTTAATGATTTAAAGCATTGTTTTGTTTTTTTGCCCCCGGTGAGCTCTCTCACCGAGGGCTCTAGGCGCCTGCGCTTATCCTGGCGTCGCCCTTATATTAGGACTAGGGTTTCAAATATGCAAATAACGAGAAGAACGTACGGGATTCGAAAGCTGTTTCATGTTACACCGATGGACCCTTTCACAGACGTAAACACGAATTAGCCGGATGCCTCTTGGGGATTATATAGATATAGATTGTTCAGTCTGTTTAATTCTTTTCTCTCACACAAACCAGAACCACTTGAGGGCTGTCGTTAAGCCAAGAAGTTCACCTGCCTACTGAGGTCATCTCCGCCCATGAGTAGCCTGGAGTCCAGTCTTGTTCGCTTTAGTTCGCCACCGAAGGTCGCTAACGTTATATCCCGCGACCGTCTGGAGTGGACGAAAGGGAACAAGGCTGGACTCTACTAGTCTCTAGGCAACACCGAGGAGAAGGTCTGTCCGCTAAGCGGTCTGCTCCGTTGAGGGTACAGGGGTCAAAGTGTCGGACCTTAGGAGATGGCGAAATCCAAGAAACATAGATATTGCCAATATTTTGTGATGGTGACTTGTGACTCACAGCACGGCACAAATGGGAGTTTGTGTTTTTTTTCCCGAAACCTACAGGGGAGAGAAAAAACAACACACAATTTCAAAGGATAATGATAACGTCATTTTACAAGATTATGTCAGGTAGGAAAAAAAGAAAGATGTGCCTTTGAGTTATTCTTGATGTAACTTTTTTCGAAAAATTCTTTTCGAAACCCATTACAATGTTTGTAGTGACTGTCGACTGCAAACCAACACAGTTCTGACAACAAACTGGCGATATGTTCTTCTTCATAAGAGGGTTATGGTACTTAATGATTTATACCTTAAGTTACGGCACTTATGAATAGATTTAAAGCATACAAGAACTGTAAATCATTAGTACTTGTTTTACCATCATCGTCTGGGATAATTTGCAAGCACATTTTGAGGTAAGGACTTAATATAGAAAACCGATTTTTTTATATCTTTGCTTCTTGAACCAAAAGAATTGTTGATTCCTTCGAGGCAAAAATATTCGAATTAGAAGAATGTTGGCTACATTTGAAAACATTTCAATATTCATGGTAATGAGAAACTAACTACTCTTATTGTATACTTAATACCTTATATAGATCCTTATACAAATAAGACTCCGTCACTGATATTCATTAAAAAAACAAATCTCCAAGCAGATCTATGGTGCCATAAGATAGTATCAAAGCTGGCCAACTCGAAGTATAGCCGGCCAAAGGGAGTCAAACGGGAACCGGCGGGTTTGATACTATATTACGCCACCTTGGATCTGCTTGTAGATTAGAAAAGAAACTAATAATTTTTCTCAAACGTTCTGAGTTTTACCTCAATGACATCCCATGGTATTTATTTACGACAACACACGATGTCGGATGATGTGCCGGCATACCGGTAGCAGTGCCGGACAAGGAACCAACCACAAACACGCTACGTGTTTGAACAGGCCGTTCTAAGTACCGGGATGTGCGTTACAGCTGGTTACACACTATCACATATTGCTACTATAGTACTAAGTAAGAAGCTACAACAGACAACCTTCTGTACCAGCACCTCTGTTAAGTGTGGCAGAAACATCAACAAGATGACGGTGGCCACCTAACCACTAAGAAGATATTTCGTGCACAGCACGCTATCAGCTAGTATTAAGAGATGGGCAGATTTGAGCGAATGTTCCTCTTTGTTGGTAGTAATAATAGTACAATGCTAAACTTTCTTCCAACACAGGGCGCTGCGGATTTTATTTTATTAATATGTATTCAAACCTGTACATGGAGTGAGGACAGAAACATATCATATAATGGCCACAATCTTCCCCATCGTGCAACTGAACCTCTGCTTGAAGCAGCATAAGGCCAGTACTGTAGTCACTTTTTGATGATTCCATTTACATCGTTTTTCATATGGACAAATGAGTAATATTAATTTTTCGTCTAATCTCCAAGCAGATTTAGCGGTTTTCTCTGTCTTCGTTAACCCCTTACAATATACTTACAATATATAGTTCGTATATACTTGTTTTAAAAAGAGGGAAGGGGCATGTAAACAATAGTTTTAGTAATAGCATAGCTCTAGATATTCTTTATCCAATTGTTTGATTGTAGCACTACCTGCAATAGTATCTAGTCTTTAGTATGCAATACTATTGAATCACTGCATTTAGCCCATGTTGGCAGGAACATGCAAATAAAGATCTCAATATATGGAGCAAAAAACGCGTGACTCACTGTTACTTCAGCCGTGAGTTGAGGATTGTAAGATGATCTATGACTTATTTTCTAGAGTTTATGCCATGGTCACTCTAAAAGGAAGTTCAGACCAGTACGTGTATGAGGTCACGTATACCCTACATCTGGTGTTAATTTGCACCCAAACGTTTCCCACGGTTCACAGTGAAAGCCAAGTTCATGCACACTTCCTCTTCGGTCCAGCCTGGCTTCAACTGGGTGCCAGCGTGTATACCCTCTCACAATAGCTGTTGGTACAGGTGCTTGACCTAACAAGGCTAGCGTTCAGGACAAGAACTCACAGTTCTAGGAAAACCTTCTAGCCCCAAAGCAGGCTTTATCGCTTAGCATTTGCCTTTTTCTTTCCGTTTGTATGTCATATCAGTCAATCTGGTACCAGCGACAAAGCCAGCTGGTATCAAGACTACCACAGCATCAGCCAATAAACTACGAACAATCAGTTTCAAATGATCGAACCTGTTATGAGCCAGTCACATCCTCAGAGAGCTAGAGAAGTGAACGCTCACCCCTACAACTTCAAGTCCTACAAGGCATACAAAATAAATGCACCATGCATCTGCTCGGGAATTAGTGAAAGTTGAGGAAGGAAACACCTGTCGAGCGTACACACGTATCAAGGACGTATTGACGATTTCTTACATCGCTTGTATCGCCCTGTTCAAACAACTGAAGTACCCAATTTAAAACCCTGCTTCAAGCGTGGCATCAACTTTCCTTTATAGACCATAGTTTGCAAGCAGATGTAGGATGCACGATTTTACACGTTGTCATTTTGTTCGTCTTTCTGGTGGTTAGGGTGGGATTGAAAACACTCCTGCACACTAATGCGACGTAATAAATGCCACAATTTCATTATGTTTGATAATTCTCATAATACTGACAAAGGACCGTTGACTTCTTTACCGTCTCAGTGAAGTTGAACTCCTGGATATGTGATTTGTGTATACCTCGAGGATTGTGCTGCATTTAGTAGTTTATTTATTCATTTATCACACAAATTTTTTTGTTAATTTTACGCTATCATGGTTAATGGCATTACAAAAGTAGATGTTATAAATGGATATTATAAAGTCTGGCTTTTCTCTGCTTTTTCTCAGAACTTTATGAAAGGAATGAAAGGTATCAAAGGAAAACACCCCTATCGATGGACTCTCCCGGCGAACCCCCGCTGGACCAATCAGAGCTCTCCACGCGCAGGACGCCAGGGTTTAAAACGCATGCGCACTGCTGGCTGTCCTTTTGCCACGTACTTCCTCCAGGTCCACACTGTCCCGTGTTCTCACCACGACTTTTCACCAAAAATGAAGGTTTTCGTCGCAATTTTTGCCACTTTTGTGGCCCTGTCCCTGGCAGGAGACTACTCAGAAGAGGAGGACGTCCTGGTTTTAACCAACGACAACTTCGAGGCGGCGATAGCAGAGTTTGAGAACATCCTAGTCGAGTTTTGTAAGTATGGACACTCTCCATCATTCTTGGTGTCGTGTTTTCTATGAAAACTAACTATTTTAGCTAAAACGTACAGCTATCTAAGCATACAACTTGTTTTCAGCAACATGTACGTTGTTTTCGGGTGAATTTTGTACGTGAAAGGTTTTAAAAAATGTTCCATATGGCCGTAGAACCTCACAATCGTTGGGAGGTGGTTTCGATAGAACTTGTAACGTACACGTCATGTTAATTTAAAACCCCAGTTTTGCATGATACACGTGGATTGATTAAATATGCCCACCTCGTGACGAATCTACAGAAAATCTTCTGTCTTAAGACGAAAAAGTACCAAATTCCACGTTTTTTAAAGATACTGTGCCTGCAAATTATGTTTTAGCTAACAGCAAACCATGACGATTTCTCGTACACCTAAAAATTATCCATCATACGGTAGACACTGCTGTTGGTGCGACAACGTTACTAAAATTGTAAAAAAAAAAGTCTGATTTGTTAAAATATCAATCCGAACAATTTTCAACATAGAGTAGGATGTTCACTGGTCTAAACTGTTCAGTTGGCACAAAAAAATTTCAGATGAAGTACAATTTTCGTTTACCTTTTAATTGTAGAGCAAAAACCATGCATTATCACTACATTACATTACAGTTGTAGAAAGTTAGGGGTTGGAAAGAAGCCACAAAATCATTTAAGACCTTGTCATATCTGATTCAGAATAACCATGAATTGCAATTTGCATAATCAGACCTCTCAGCACGATTAAAAGTGGTTACCATGAAATATGTGTAGATGGATTAACCTATATTTAAGGTCTAAATGCTGCATACTAAAACTTTGTTAATGTTAGTATGCATTATTAGCCAAAACGCTAGAGACTATATCTTTTTTTTGTAAAATGATGAAAGACAAAGAGTTTTCCTGCCCGTGACTGTGCACATGTCTAGAGTATGCGAGAATACCTCCACGTGTCATTGTTTCAACGTACAGCGTGTGTACGTGTCAGCCCTATATCCTGTTTACACATTAGCAGGTGTGTTTGCAACAGTCAACCCATCAACAAGGTCCAACACTGCACCATGTGATCTGCGAGCAATACGATTGGACGCTAGAAAGCAACTCTAAAACTTTTTGAGTATGTGGAATACTGGTGGGAGTTTGGCCACATGGTTAGATCATTTGATGTGTGGGAATTTAAACACTTATCTTGGCTCTTGTACTGAACAAACACCATTGTGCTATTGTAAGATACTGTAAAACAAGATGAAACATAGTAGAGAACAAAGGAGTCTCCAAATGAAGCATATTGTGAAACAATGTCCTTTCAAAACTACAAACGGTTTTGCCATATCCTTCTTTTTTTTTAATTTGTGGACTAAAAAATGGTTTTGTCAACAATTGTGGTTGTTCACTTTCCTCGATATATTTTGTTTCATGTTCACATCTTTCTTGTACGGTATTCACAAAGAAACAGGTTTTCTGATAAAAGTTTCAAACCCACCCTGCCAAGTGGCGGAAGTTAGACGCTCCCTGTGGTATTCCCCCAAGGCCATCATCATAGTATGGATAGGTCCATTACACTTTTACAGATAGGGGTGGAGCAGAGTTAGATAAGAATATACAGCCAAGCTTGTGCAAAAGGTGTATTTCTCTACATACCTTACTTTACCCTTCAACATACAAAAAACTGTCAGAGTATATACCACAAGGGCAATGATTTAGATGCAAAAATAGAAAAAGCAGCTTTTCCTTTACCAGTTTTACAGCTTTATATAAGTCCCATGCTGTGTATGACATGGAGCTAAATGTCAGAACATTTGCATCTGATTTGCATAAAGGTTCATCACAGATAAGGACTTGTAATGACCTGTTGGATGTTTGCTATGTTCCAGATGCCCCATGGTGTGGACACTGCAAGGCGCTGGCTCCCGAGTACGCCAAGGCCGCGGGCAGTCTGAAGGAGAAGGAGTCCGCCATCAAGCTGGCGAAGGTGGACGCCACCGTGGAGTCCGATATCGCGCAGAAGTTTGAAGTACGTGGCTACCCCACCATGAAGTTCTTCCGCAACGGAAAGCCCATGGAGTATGGCGGTAAGTTTGAAGTTCTCTTCGCTGAATGATGGGGAGGGGGTATAGTAATTGAGCCAAAACCAATCATCATGATTTAGACTTGTCAATGTCAGTTTGTCCCCAAGCTTAATTATATACAGCCCTCCTTATTGCATTGGTCTGCCACCTTTCTTCTTCCATCTCCTTCCATGAAGATGGAAGAAGAATGGTGGCAGACCAATTCTGTTGGCCATTGGAGTCAAATCGTATTGATCCAAAGGATGTTTTATCCCTTGGACTGTTTGTAGGGGTAAAATTTTTACATTAGGTATGTTCTGGTCTTGGATGGGGAAACCTTTCCTTCAGTGCTAAACTGTTTTGCCTTAAAGAACCCAACACACTTGTTAATCACAGTAGGGGTGACCCTGTGATGCTGCATAATTTTTGCTACCAGTAAAATTAAGTACCAAAACTTTTGTTGGTAATGCCTTAAGCATATGTTTTTTAATTGGGTTTATTGCAGACCAAAAATCCCATCAGGTCAAAGGCAAAAGTATATCAACTTTTTTTCAGATCAAATGCCAAATTTGTAGTTTTTGTTGCTATGTTCAATTTTTGTTTCTACTATTTTAATTCCAGGTGGTCGTCAGGCTGACCAGATCGTGACCTGGCTGGAGAAGAAGACTGGCCCACCTGCCGCCAACCTGGAAACTGCCGACCAGGCCGAGAAACTGAAGGAAGACAACGAGGTCCTGGTCGTGGGCTTCTTCAAGGTGAGAAATACATCAATTAGGACGTCTAGATCACAGCTTTTAGTTTCAGATCATAACTTTGCAGTATATTTTGCACATGATTAGAAGTAAATGAAGTTGATATATCATGACTATAGATTTTTTGCCAAACATACATTTACACTCTATGTTAAGCAAAATTTGCATGTTGCATCATCCAGTTTTCACAAAGCAGCACAGGATCCCTGCTACATGAATGTTAATGAAGAGTAGACGTAGTAGAATTCACAATCAGACCGCATCACGATTTTACTGTTTGGAGTCTAAAGTGTTTCAATTCTGCCCATTTGTTACCTTGAGGATTCCTGCTGCTTGCATTTTAGGAGAATTATGTATATATTATGTCTATAGACTGATAATTATCAGAAATTGTTATATTTTGCTGCCATAAACTCTTGAAATCAGGGTATAGCCAAAGAGCCACAGGGCAATTGCATAAATAAGAGTGATTACCAAATATCAGTAATTTGTACCATACTACTTCAGATCTTACAGACACACTTGAGTCTTTGATCTAAAGACAAATATTCTTACTAAAATCTCTTTCAGGACCAAGAGAGTGATGGTGCCAAGGCCTTCCTAGAGGTGGCCAGATCTGACGACGAGACCACCTTCGCTATCACATCAACAGACGAGGTCTACACCAAGCTGGAGGCTAAGGGTGATGGTGTGGTCTTGTTCAAAAAGGTACAGACTTGCTATAATGGCTCAAAGTTAGCTATACTCACCTTTCTGTCTGTAGACTTTTCCGTTATGTATGTCAATGAAGGGTAGACATTCAGGTAATACAAATGTAAGATACACAATGTAACTGTTACCTTGTTAATCTTCCTTTATTTCTTACTAGCTATAATTCACAGCTAACGTCTTATAATAGAAAGAAAGGATGGCTAGCTACATCTGCTCTATATGTACCTGTAACTTTTTGTTTTCTTGGACTGAGAAGCCAAAAAATGCGCCTGTCAGTTACGTCTGTTCATTTTTTAATCTTTCTGGCCATTTTGACCAGTACCAAGTTGGAGGCATCCAAAATCTGTCATTGGTATGCAATTCGAAAGTAGCTGTTGTAAGTGTTGTGTGAAACAATGCAAAGAAGACTGCACGCCAATTGTGTGAAGTTGTCGTACATGTGCTTATCTGTCATTGTTTCAACAGTTTGACGAAGGCCGCAATGACTTCGAGGGCGATGTGAAGGAAGACGACCTGAAACAGTTCATCAAGGAGAACCAGCTGCCCCTGGTGGTGGAGTTCACAGAATCGGTACATGGTCCCAACCTGTCTCTAGACAACAAACATATGGGCAAAATTAGAGCCTCAGGGAAGGTCGCACAATGCTATCAGAGGTATGCTGAGTTGCTGCAGCTAGTTTTGCTGAGTGAGGGAAATTCCTGTTCTTGCTATGGGGACGTTGCTTTTTTTCTTTCAACTGCAAAACAAGTTTTTGGCTCTCACAGTGTGTAGAAAATAGGGTTTTCTGGATCTTTTCTCTTCTTTGCCAAGACTATGTTTTTAACAGCATTAAGGTTTAGCAGCATAGCAGAAGCCATGGACTGACTGTCATGAAATTTCTTATGTTAGGTCTGGGTCTGTCATACATGTAGAAAGGACTAAATTTTGGGCATTCTGGTGGCTTTCTTTGGTATTGCAGCAAAACTGTTTGGGGGGGATCTCATGTTCCAAGTTTTTTTGGTTGGGAGACAGCTTGTTAAAGAAATTGCCTCTTCTTAAATATGCATTTGCTTGTGAATTTTTTTTTTTTTATCAGAACATGTGTGATGCAAATTGTAAAGCACTGTAGCTCAACTTTTCACCTTAACAATTAAATAAGCTGATTTACATCATGTAAAATATAGGGCAAATGCCATTAAAGAGTAAACATGCATGTAGCCAAAAAAACTCTTGAAGGAGACAGTTGTTTGACGTATACAATATAGCCACAGCATGTACCCAGAATTTCATGTGTATATGCTAGATTAGAGGCGATTAGCCTGGCTGTTGAATTGCCTGTATTTATTACTAATCAGTGGCAAAGACAACTACAGTAACACAAGTATAGCTATTGACTGGCATGGTGCATCAGTTGCAATGTGTTATCGGGCTTGTCGACTTTATTGTTAAAATAGAATTCATCATGGTCTGTCTTGAATATTGGGTCAACAATGGCATTACAATACTGTTGCAAACAATTTCTTTTCCTAGACAACTGCGTCATATTTGGGAAACTATCTGCAGGGTATTATCCTGATATATGTGAATACAGCCTGAAATACACCTGCATAGCTAGATACATTTTGGGTACATGCATGTAATATAATGGCTATTTGGGACTGTTGGTACAGACTAAGATGAATTGCTTTTTGGTTGTAACTGTTGTCTCCCTGCCAATATTGTAGACTGCCCAGAAGGTGTTCGGTGGAGAAGTGAAGAACCACAACCTCCTGTTCATCAGTAAGGAACACGAGGACTTCGATGGCATCTTGGAACAGTTCAGGGGTGCTGCTGCAGACTTCAAGGGCAAGGTATGGGAACCAGGATTTGTTATCAGACATGGTAGTAAGAATGCATTACATCTTTGAGTCATATCTTATGTAGATTGTGACAACTATTAAGATTGTGACTGCAGTAATTTCTACCTTTTTGTTCACCATTTGATAAAACCCCCATGAAACAGTAGTATTTTGTTTGGCAATCGTGTTAACAATTCAAATATGTCTAAGTCTGTGAACCTGCCTATAGATTTTTAAGAACAGTAGACTACTTGGTTAAGGAGTTTTGGACAGTTCAAAGAGGAAACTGTTTTTTACCCTGTGAGCACTTTCTTCTCTCTCTCTCCCTAACCCCTTTCTGTTTCTCCTTGCCTTCTCTCTCTCCTCTTTCCCCTTCTCTCCTCCCCTTTCTCCCTCCCTTTCCCTTTTCTCACCTTGACTCGCTTTTCTCACCCTCTCCTTTTCCCCTATCTATGTCTCCTTTTCTACCTCCCTTTCCTCCCTCTCTTTCCCCTCTTTTCCTTTCTTCCCCCTTCTTCCCCTCCCCCCCTCAAATCGAATGTTCCCCATCCTTATATCACTAAGCTACAATGATGTCTCACTCTTTCTCGTAGATTTTGTTTATCTACATCAATGTTGACAACGATGACCACTCCCGTATCCTGGAGTTCTTCGGCCTGAACAAGGAGGAGTGCCCGCAGGTCCGCCTGATCTCGCTGGACGAGGACATGACCAAGTACAAGCCCGAGACAGAGGAAATCACCACAGAGAACATGAAGGCTTTCGTGCAGGGATTCATTGATAAAACCATTAAGGTAGGCTAGTGTTACCTCCTTGAAAGAAGGAAATGCAACCAAAATGACGGAGTGTTTGCACGGCTACAAGTGCACGTCTTAACGCCGTACTAGAAAACTTTAAATCTTTATTCTTAACTGACAGAATGTTCTTTAGAACAGGTGTTTGTACCTGCCAGGTGGGAACACCTGCTCGTTGCCTCAGCCTTACCATGCTACACCAAAGCAAACGCTACTTAAGAGTTAAGTTTGACGTCAGATTCAACAGCGAATCCAGATATGTGAATCCTATTGCATTCATACCAGGGTTCACCCCACAGCGAATCCGGGTAAATCCACCTCAAGATGTGGATTCAGCATATCCGGATATATCCCGTAAAGATCTGGATTCGGACCGTTCATTCCAGGGTTCGCGAATCCAGATTCACCGCGAAACAAGGTATATCCGGATACGCGAATCCTAGTATGAACGGGGTGTTAAATACGAATACACACACGCACACACGTTTACACTCACACTACAGGGGTCACTGTAGCCTAGCAGCTCCCAACACCAAGACAATTTTACACACACACTTTCACAATCCAGAGCAAGAAGTCAGATGCCCTTTAAATTATGCTTACAGTTTTGTTGTTGATTCTGTAGGCATTCCTGATGAGCCAGGATGTTCCAGAGGATTGGGATAAGGAGGGAGTCAAGGTTCTGGTCGGGAAGAACTTTGCCGAAGTGGCTCTTGATGAGAACAAAGCCGTGCTGGTCGAGTTTTGTAAGTTCTTCTTTATGTGCCGTACCTATTTAATTATATGTTGTTTCCTCTCTACTGTTACCTCCTATGTGATGAATACCTGTTTTGAGGTGTGACATAAATATCTGAAGAAGTGATTTCTATTTGCTTGTATTCAACTGTGTAATTTTTTTAAACATTAGGAAAGATGAAACTATGACATAAATGTGTTTCCAATGTATTACTGCTGTACTACAGAAGTTTTTCACCCCAAGTGTAGAACATTGCGAAAACCTCCTTTCTTCTTGTACTATCTGTATCGGTATAACAGCCCTTCGGCATAACACACCAGCTTCACAGCAGCTGGTTATATTACACTGAATGACCCAACACATCTAACTTTTGCTATCTATCTGCAAGACTAGTCTTCTTTAAAACTATCCAGAGAAAGTGCATCCTGTAGTTGGTGATAACAAATTCCACTCTATGATATTTCGGAGAACGTTCAAGTTTTTTAAGTCAACAGTACTAGGTTGGTAACTCTGGAACTTGAAGGCATGACTGTTTCTTGTTCATTTTTGAGCTGGTGTACTGTAGCACAAGCTCCTGTGAAAATAAATGAATTTAGTTATTTACAGTATTCGCTCATATCTATCATTTCCAGATGCACCTTGGTGCGGCCACTGCAAGCAGCTGGCGCCCATCTACGATGAGCTGGGTGAGAAGTTCAAGGACAGCGAGGATATCGTGGTCGCCAAGATGGACTCCACAGCGAACGAGGTGGAAGACGTGAAAATCCAGAGCTTCCCCACCATCAAGTATTTCCCCAAAGGAAAAGATTCCCAGGTAAGACATTTTGAAATGTTTTGCTTTAAATTGATTTTGGAGGGTTAGCCATACATTCTAAGTGCAAAGGCCAAGTATTGGGCCCTTTGCTTGAGCTCCTTTCCTTGAGGTTCCTCCATGTGACAGTCCCACGCCCTTGTCATCACATGATTTTTTTTCCTGGGGTCTGGGGTTCGAAAAATCCATTTTGTACACTTTGTAGACCAAAGTTTGTTGTTCTTTCATTATGTGACCAGACATCTTGAATGTTGTTTGAATGGCCTTGATGATGAATTGTTTTTGTTTATTTATCGATCTTGTAAGTTCTAGGGTAGTCCCTTAAGTCTAACAGACTGATTTCCATTTTGGTATGCAGTTCTGTAGTGCAAGGTTTCATTGTTTTTGTTTTATTTTTTTGGATCTGCAACAAGGCACTAATCTATTCAGATGTTGGTTTTTGTTTGTACCAATAGATTTAAACTGGCCAGGAGTAAAAGAAAAACTGGCAGAGACCATAGAAAAATTTCAACATTGCTGACAGCATGCATTCAAAGATCATGTGCGACTGTGTGAATGAGTTTCTTGTTAAGTCACTTCTAAAAAGCTTTGTTGCAATTCATGCCCTGAATATCATTTATGCAATGCAATAAGGTTCTTTCAACTTATTTTAAAAGAAATATCTGGAAACTATTGTTCTAATTATGTGCCATATTGTTTATTTTATGACAGGTTGTTGATTACAACGGGGAGCGGACATTAGAGGCCATGGCCAAGTTCCTAGAATCAGGCGGAAAGGACGGTGCAGGGCCTAGTGACGAGGTAAGTCACTTTCCATTTTAACAAACATATAATAAATGTGGTTGTCTCGTATCTTGTTCTGTTGATCACAAGCCGTTGGGTCTTTTTCTTAGAGAACTTTTTCCCAATAAGTAGATGTTGCTGATAGAAACAGTAGCCATAGCTGGACAACATTCCTTAGTATGGTGCCGTATACTGGAACTGTTATTTTGATATTAACACATTAGAAGTACTGAAGTATTTACGGACTGCTTAACTACCAAAGAAGGCACTAAAACTTGGACTTGGGTAAGAATAATTACTAATCCATTGTAGAGACACAGTTTACCCCTCTTACTGGTGGTATGATACTATATGGAGGAATCCTTACACTAATCTTGAAACATTGAAGAGAAAGAAAACAACAAAGAAAAACCAAGTTTCTGAGAAATTGTCAATCTTGTACCTCACATATCTCCTTTTCTTACAATGTGTTTTTCATAATCTGGCATTAACTCTGTTGAGGAAATCAGGAAAAAGAAAATGTAGCATACCTTTTCACAGATTGTGAGAGGCACAGCTACTCTGGGTACAGGAGAGGGCAAACAATGTAGACAGGTCCCACAGACAAAGCCCTGAGAACTTTCTTCAAAACGTAGGAATGCAAAGTAAAAATGCAGAAAGCAGAAAACTTCATAGCATCATCTCTCTTATTGGCTAAAGTAAATTGTGATTGACAGTCAGGACATGTTTTAACTGTCAATCACAATGAGTCTGTCTTTGCATTGCTATTTTTCACTCCACCCCGCATTCTCACAATCTGTAAAAAAAAGGTATATCACAACCAAGCCAGATTTGTTAAATCCTAACACAAATCAAATCTGAATCACTAGCTTGCTGACTTGTCCCTTCGTTATTTTCTGTATCTAAAAGGAGGATTGGGAGGATGGTGATGAGGATTTTGATGAGGAAGAGGATTATGATGAGGAAGGAGAAGATTTGGTTAGTGTAGAGTTTGTTGCCTAGCAACACATCCAGGTTGTCCCCTGCACTGCATGATTGGTTTAGAAGTAGGGTTGGGTGTGGTGTGGTGTGGTTCCCATGAAAACTAACCACGTGTGTGGTACTAACAACTGCTTGACATACAGCCTGGGCCATGGTAATTCATACTAACAACATACTGGAGACTGATGGTGTTGTGTGCTTGTTTCATTGTAGTTCACATGCTTTGGAAATCATATATGATACATAAGAAGCATAGCCTGACTAAATCATGCTTCTAGCAGCCCTTATAAACCCCTAGAAGTTTGATGGCCAACACCTCTGAGCTGGGAGAATTGGGAATATCATGTGCTTATCTTATGACTCATAGTACGAGTTATAACATGGTCCAACAATTGCTGAGAACTGTCTCTTAGCATACTTGCTGGTTTCCATAGAGACACAGAATCCTGAGCTCCTATTGGACGAATTTTCATAGTAATTAAGAATCCTGAGCTTCCATTGGTAGTTTGAAAATGAGAATGGTTCTCTCGAGTGAGAGGTTTTTGGCCACAAGCTTTGGAAAGGTGGTCCAATCAGCTCATTACAGCAAGAGACAATGTAACACAGGCTAATAAGTGAAAAGAAAGAGATTCAGTTTTGTAAGCATACACTGTTATGAAACCTCTGGTATGTTAACTCCTTTTTTTTTTTACTCCCAACTTTTCCTGTCACTTCCATGCAAAAGCACTGACCCTACAATAACACTATCAGTCATTCATTAGTTTAGTTTTTAGTCAGTACCACAGCAGACCCTGCCTCTGACGAAGAAGCCATTAGTTGGAATAACTGTTAGCCCATCCGACTTGCATGCTACTAGAATAAGTTGCAATCCCTAAAACCAAACATTACAACTATTTTTTACGACTGATTTTATGACCAGTGGAAGATAAGCTTAACTTTGTATTTAGTTGATTAAGCTTAACTTGTAGGAGATTTCTTTCAGTTCATCCATTTCATTCATAATTGCTTTGTTAACTCGAACAGCCCCAAGTTTCTCCATGAAGTTTTATTTACATATGGCCAAACTTTGTGTAACATTTGAATCCCTGAATACGTATTAGCATTTAGATGGTTTATTACATGAATAATTTGTATAGCTGGAGCATATCATAACAGTAGTTCTTTTTGAGAGACCTATCTGACTAGAAAATCATACTGATAAGTAAATTCCTTAAGTTAAATATTGAATCTGATATATTTATGCAAAGTACTATGGGGCAGGTGGTAACTTACCAAGGATCATATGGTGTTGCAAGATTTTTGTAAGAACCTACTCACAAAGATTTGTAAGTTTACAAGAAGCACATGCAATCAAGGCTGTATTTGATTTTGGTCCTATATCTAAAAGCAGTACTATCTTTGTACAGTTGTACTAACTTATAGAATACTTCTCAATGGGCAAATATGATTTGCATTGTCATACAATGTGTAGTAAAAATGGATCAATCTTCATATTTAAAACACAAGCCTACCCAAAAATATACATACATGCCAACAAGCACTGACACGTTCACACACACACACATGCACACAAACACTGTTGTATACATTTATCCTCTTCCTTTACTAACCTTTCTTTTTTTTTAGTTCAGTGGCTTTTCAGACTTCCTGACAGTCTTTCTGAATGCATTTCAGTCCAGGATATCTGCCCTTAGCATTTCCCTTAGTGTAGACCACTGATTACTGTTACACTGTAAAGATAAAACTAACCTGAACATCTCTGTGCCATTCAGGAGCTGGAAGAGGCAGAAGATGCAGATGCAGATGCAGAGGGTTCAAAGGACGAGCTCTGAGCCCCTCCCAACCTCCAGTAACCAGCTGTGCAGCTCCGGACATTCCCTGTACCCACCACCTCACCCCCCTCCCCCTTCACTGGCAGGACGAACTGCACCCCCCTCCCTCTGCTGTTGGTATAGTCTTATGTTGCACACACACATCCCCAGCCACAGAGGGATTTGGCAGTGCTTTTCGTCTTGCATAACTAACTGGGTTTGGATTCGCTAAGTTTCAACACGCTTTTGCTCCACGTGACTTTTGCAGTAAAACCTGGGGAAAAGGCAGTGTCATGGTACTGTACTGTTTTAGCTGTGAGAGATTATATAGTATTGATAAGTGTTCTGTTCAATTTCTGCTTTAAACAAGTTTCCAGAAAGTCAATCCTGGGGTAAGATGTATCTAATGAGGCATTTTGTGAATTCCCATGGAACAATAGACATGCTTAAGTAAGAAAATGCTAGTTTTTGGAGTATATTTCTACATTGATTATTGAAAATGTTACCTGTGTGTAATGACAGAATAAGTATATAAGATGTATAGTGAAGAAGCCCTTATGTAACATGTCTGAATTTCAGGCATGTGATTTGACTTCCAGACTGTTCATTGTTATGTTTGGTGCCGTACAAATGAACAAAGCACTTCTTCTGTGAGTGCCAGCTTGCGTTTGTGTGATTTGTTCATCGTTGTAACTTTAGGTAGACGATAGACTAATGAAGATGACATATGGTGTAATTTAAAAGAGTACAGTTCTAAGTGCCATGCAATTGTTCTGTCCATGCGTTCAGCCCAGTGGTAAGTAGTATATGCTGTTGGGTCCGGGTGATATTTGGTGGGAGGACCCTGGCAGATACGTAGAGGTTATGTTCCCTGTTTTAATCCCCCTGCCCCCTCTAGATAGGTGAAGGAATATAATTTTGTTGTCAAAGATTTGTTATGAAAAAAAAATTCATATGGTGGTGAGAAATAAATAAACGGGAGGTAAAAATAGAGAAATGTTGTATTTGTTTTATTGTTTCTTATTTATAGTTATCATAACTTTATTACAGTCAATGCCCAGGTAACTTGCAATAATAAATCAGAACTTCAACAAACGAGTGTGGTGTTAGCTGAGTAGTTTTATCTGTTATAGTAACGAAAATCACCTAATTTCTTCTTCTACTTAAGTGTAGCTTTCATGCATATATGATATATTATCTACTCTGCATCATTTACCCACGAGTTAGCATTATCACAGTGTTCTCGCCGTCCAGGCCTTTTAAACATAGTGGCCCCCTATGCTGTACTTTGGATTGCCTTTGCTGTAATTTGGGCCCCTACACATGTTTCAACCAGTGTCAAAAATGTTGGCTTTATTTCAATAAATTTGTTGCTCAAAACACAAGAAATTGTGTTTCTGATGGTTATTAATCTAAAGATTTTCAGGGGAAAGATTCGTAAAGGCCACCTACAATGCTCATGCCAGAGTCACTGACCATATGGCTTTGCTACACCAAGAGGCCCAGGCACTGAAAAGTAACTGTTGAGAACAATATCTAACATATTTGTACTATGTACAACATGTTAAAACATTTGTAGTGTCAAGGACATTTCTATTCAAAATAGATTTGTTCTAGCATGTTCTATTTTAGTAACATTGTAAGACATTTTGCAACTAGGCCAGAGAGCGATTAACATCCCACGAATTGTCTGAGTGCCACGCATTGAATTGCTCACCACATAAGAACCGCCAGTGTCTAGCAGTGGAATCTGAAATAAAATACTGAAGTAGATAATAGATCATGTAACTGTATAGGGGCAATAAAAATCTACCATTTTGAAATGATATGAATTGGTTAAAATTACAAAGTGAAAGAATCATGCATAACGTTAACACTAATGGGTATCCATATAAAAAATAATAAAAATCACAAACGTGTTTGAAACTTGTTCCAAATAAAGAGATATTTGTGCAGTAATTTTCAAAATATTTACAACATGTTCGAACTATTATTTGTGACTAAAATATCTAAATAGTTGAATACAAAAATTATCCGAAAACCCTCTCAGTGAATTGGAATCGACTTGTGACCACCATGTACATGTAAAATTATTTATCACTGTGGGGTTTGAAATTATTTTTATCTATCAAAAGATGTTACCCATCATAATTTCAGTTTGCCTTAGTTTCAAGGCCCATAATATTTCTGCGCATAGATGTGTACCTAAGAAAAACATGAAAATTGTGCAAGTACATGTAATGAGCTCGAAGTTAAAAATGTATACGTAGATACAGGGTAATCTCCAAGCAGATTCCTCCGGTGGCATAAAACAGTAACATAAGCTGGGGAATGAGTTTAGCTGGCCAATTTTACTCCTCTGCCAGCTAAACTCCTTCCCCAGCTTATGTTACTGTTTTATGCCACCGGAGGGATCTGCTTGGAGATTAGATACAGGATTGGTCACCTAGCCTGGTATCCATTCTAACTCCCATTTGCTACAGTATGGTTGCTTCCACGCACAATACAGTATTCTATAACAGGTAAAAAGGAAGATATCGCAGGAGCGAACCGGAGCTCGAATAGCATGATCACTCAATCGGTATTCAAGACTGATGTTCATTAGTTCGGCGTCTCCTAATGTCAACAACTTTACAACAAAATACTGTACTACATGTATCAATTTTGCTTAGGTTTAATGCTATGATCAATTATGCCCAGAGTTTAGACATTGATTTATTTTTATTTTTTGCTACGGAATCCTTGATCCAACAGACTGGTAGGAATCGCACTGCGCTACCTGAGTTTCTTCTAACAAAATTACGTCGTATGCTTGACCGAAGCATAGGGCTACTGTCAGAAAATATGGGTGTCGTAACAAGTGATTTTGGAGTCATACCATAGGGCAGTCGGAAAATACGACTGTCCATATTTTTTTCTAAACCAGGGAATTTACACAGTGTGAAGGATCGTAGTAGCACAATCTTGCTACCCTCGAGGTGTTTGTATTTAGTTCTCAAGTAGGTTCTGCAATGTCTGTAAACAAGCAACAGCGATTACGTTCTGAAGTTTTTGAGGAATGTGAATACTAATATTAATGTGTACTTTAATGTGTGCACATCAAACTCAGATTAAGGTCCTTTTGCCGAAGATTTGTCTACAATTTGCAGAAAAACAAAATTCCATTCGGCACACGTAACACAAGGCTTCATAGTCCTCGCCGCTGCCGAATCACTCTGTTGTTTCATTGCTTTATTCATAGATTACCATTAACTGTTTGCCTAGTGTTCGCACAGTACGGTAAAATGTACGAGGAAGCAGAGCCGGTCCGAAACCCTCCCTCTGGGACGGGGATCGGCCAAACCAGCGGGCCGACTGGGTCCCAATCCCCTGCTGTCCATCAGCGCAACGTCGCTACTGACAAGGGGAAGGGAAGGCACGGAACGTCGTCTCACACGTACAAAGAAGCCGAAAGAGTGTACCATACAATAAAGGATCAGGACCTCCCCAGGTCTGTACGTGCAGGTGGGAAGGGCGGGCCGCAGGAGTCACCAAAGCCGGGGACTGAAACCAGCGGGCCGCCCCCGTGTGTTCGCCGTGGCCAGGAAGACCAAGAATTAGAAACGTCATCGCACGCTTCCGATGAAACCCAGGCGGCGACACGTTACGCAGCGTACACGTATGCAGGTAACCAAACAATCTTTTGACTTGTCCCGTAACACTCATTCGACTGATACATTTAGCGACTAAACTGGTGCATAGGATCAAAATATGTTTTGCTCATAAATATTTATCTTTATTGTTTTTTTTTATATAGGTTTACATATTGCTATTCCATAATCTTGTAAGTCTATTTGAATGATGAATGCCCATTATCATACTTTATGCAAAAAAATATAAAACCTCACATTTTCTTTAAAAATTTACAGTGCTCTCCTTATTTTGACAACCTTGCGTCTTATCATTCAAACAAAATAGTTACATCATTGCTATGATAATACTGAAGGTATTACATGTTATTGAATCAATAAAGCTAAAATATTTGTGAAAATGATGTATTCATAACTTAATGTGTCATATTCAGCCACCTTCTCTTACCAATTTTCTTCACAAATGTCATTTCATGTTGACTATTTGTAATTGGTATCAATGTATTGTTTTATCATTTTATCAATTTACTATATATACTTTGATGTTTTGTTGGAAAAATATAGTACTGATTATCATGATTTATGCAGAACGCTGGAAACACTGCAGAAATACTGCATTCTAATCCAAACTTTTTGTGTCTTGGTTTTCAATGCAATAACTACCTGCTGCTCTAATAGAAATTATAACATATGCCTTTATTGCTGAATCGGGATTTATGTCTAGAATAACATGATAAATATAAAATGGAAAATGTCCGTTTGTACCCCACTTGAATGTTACTTTAACTTAAACATTCAAGTTTAACGTCTATAGGAATGGGACACTTCCGGTAAAAATGAATATTACGACTTGCAAGACATATGTACAAACAAACTTCTAGTCATCATCATCATCATCATCATCGGTCGACGTGATCAAATGTACGGGGTTATACCGCCCCTTACGGGGTGACATACCCTTTCGTAGGCTAATTACAAGACGGGGATGCGCCAGGTCTCCCGTCCGGGTGAATGATGTAATTCACCATGTGGCTGATACGAGACAGAGGTTCGCCAGGCCTCCATCCGGGTGATTTGAAGTGAATCACCAACTCCCGACAGAAGGATTTGCACCAACGCACACCGCACCATCGCACGTGTGGGGGTTCTTTAACGTGCATGGGGTATGGCTCTCCCCATACACGGGACCTCCATTTAACGTCCTATCCGAGGGACGACTCATTTTTCACTTGAGTAAAGTGAGGAAAGTCGTGTAAAGTGCCTTTCCCAAGGGCACAAGACCGGCAACACGGTAGGCGGATTCGAACCGGCGACCTCTCGATCACGGGCCGAATACAATACCACTGTGCTACGCGGCCCCACGTTACGAATTGTTTATAATTAGAGATATTCGATAGACGGTACCTAAAACGTACTTCCTACCTATAGGACTCTTGACAGGATATTCAATGGCTAATGCCCTTCCTTTTTTCCACAGACCGCACGTATCCGGGTGGAGCAAGCGGCCGCCGCGGCCTTTGTAGTTTCATCCGCTCCTACTGGAGCTGTCTGACTGCCGGCATTGCCATGCTGCTAAGTCTGGTAATTCTAGGAGTCTGGCCCTTGCTGTTGATCAACAAAGAGGTAAACACATCGTGTCACAAGCATATTTGATCATTTTAGGTCTACTTTTGCTTTTGTCAATGTGATTGTATTATGGACTGTCAAGTTGACATTTTATTTCATACTTCGTTTTTCATATTTTCTCAAGTTTTGCATGTTTTCATTTTAGGAAATGAACCAGCTGTCCACCACAATTGATGCCTTGAAACACGACCAAGATGACCTGCGCCAACTTTCCATTGCCTTAAAGCAGGATCTAGGCATCGAACGGAACCGAACTGCTACTTTGGAGAGGATTCTCCATGACATGAAAAAGACTCCAGGTAACTTTGATGATCTTAAATCTTTCCTTCAATTTCAATACTGTAAATTCATTTAAGTTCACTGGGATTTAATTTCGCGGTAGCGGGAAAAGGGACTTTTTGCGGTGGTTTTAAGTTCGCGGTGAAGCGGCCACCGCGAAAACCGCGAACATCAAAACACCGCGAAAGTTTCTGCATTTACAGTATTGCTTTCTTATTTCTCAACACTTTTAATCACAAAATTCAATGGTAACTGTGTGATGGTCTATCAGTCGACACTTAACGTACACATCTTAACAGCGAATACGTGCGCGTGCAGCTAATGCGTGGGTGGACCGCAGCATTCTAACGAATACGTCCAGTCTGCAGGATCATTTGCATTCTTGCGACGTATGTTTAACTTATGAAGAGAAGACTAACACACTGTGTTGCTGATCATTATTGCTTTCTACTGATGTAAACAATGCATATTCAACAGGGCGCTATCCTGGCATTTAGAACGGTTCAACCTGACTGAAGCGGCTTCCCTGAGTACTGCAGCGCAACTTCCGGGTTTGCTATCCGGGTTTGCTTAATTTCGGAACTGCAGGGGTGTTTTTGTAAAGACATTCCAAAGAGGATAGCTGCAGAAAGGATTGACGGATTGGCATCATTTTAGGCATGCAGGTAGCTTTGGCAAAGATGTTTATAATGATATGTACGTTATGCGAATGAGGATATAATTTGCATAATTAATGAGGAAATTGTATAATTCCATTGTTTCCAATAACTGGACTTCAATAAATGTATCACTTGTTGATCATGATAGGTGGATTATAAGCAGATACCAAATATGGTAATGAGGAACTTATTTGCATAATTTATGTAAAAATTTAGAAAGCCGCTTTATGATTAATGATGGGAATTTTATAATTGACATGTGTACGTTAGTCAATGATGAACAACACCATGCATGAATTATGTTAATGTGTTCGTCAATTGCATGAAATTTACAAAAGCTCTAAATATTTCATGGAGGTATGAGGTCGCCGAACTCTAGTTAGTATTTCATTTGTACATTTTGGTCTAAGATACCTATGTACCAAAAATCCTTTAAAGCCGTCATTCCTTTCTTGAGCTATTCTCTTTGTAATAGATATAGTTTTACAAAATGACCCTGCAATCCCAAATCTAGCAGTTAGAGGGCTCAAATGTACGTCACTTCTCCCCGAGCATAAAACCAATCCAGCCACGACGTTCTTGAGTTATCTTGTTCACTGACAAACATACACACATACGCCACTGAAAATAACACCTCAATGAATATGTCATGGAGGTAATTAAAGAAAATAGTACTCTTGTCAATTTATTACATGTGTTTCTTATTAGGAAACCAGACGGAGGTGGTCGGGTGCGTCGGACAACCTGGACCTACAGGACAGAGGGGACCCATGGTGCCAGCTGGTCCTGGGTCTGTTGGTCCTCCTGGTCCCCCAGGAGAAATTGGACCCATGGGGCCAGCTGGCCCTGTTGGGCCACGTGGTCCCCCAGGACAAAAGGGAACAATGGGGCCAGCCGGTCCTGTGTCTGTTGGGCCTCGTGGTCCCCCAGGGGAAAAGGGAGCCAAGGGGCCGACTGGGCCTCGTGGTGCCCCAGGGGGAAAGGGAGCCAAGGGGCCGACTGGGCCTCGTGGTCTCCCAGGGGAAAAGGGAGCCAAGGGGCCAACTGGGCCTCGTGGTGCCCCAGGGGGAAAGGGAGCCAAGGGGCTTACTGGGCCTCGTGGTCCCCCAGGGGGAAAGGGAGCCAAGGGGCTTACTGGGCCTCATGGTCCCCCAGGGGAAAAGGGAGCCAAGAGGCCGACTGGGCCTCGTGGTCCCCCAGGGGAAAAGGGAGCCAAGGGGCCGACTGGGCCTCGTGGTGCCCCAGGGGGAAAGGGAGCCAAGGGGCCGACTGGGCCTCGTGGTCCCCCAGGGGAAAAGGGAGCCAAGGGGCCGGCTGGGCCTCGTGGTCCCCCAGGGGAAAAGGGAGCCAAGGGGCCGACTGGGCCTCGTGGTCCCCCAGGGGAAAAGGGAGCCAAGGGGCCGACTAGGCCTCGTGGTCCCTTTGGAGACAAGGGAGCAATGGGGCCACCTGGTGTGCGTGGTCCTGCTGGGTTTCCTGGGGGAAGGGGGGCCCGGGGGCCAGCTGGTCCTGTATCTGAGGGGCCTCGCGGACCTCAAGGACAAAAGGGGGCTATGGGGCCGGCTGGACCCGTTGGTCCGCCTGGTCCACCCGGAATCTCATCATGCCCCAATGTCCCTACAAAACCCAGACAGAGCAAGGAATAGCTAATTGCAGGTGAGGCATCCATCTTGTGCAGAAAACTATAACATTTGAAAACCCAACCTGTACATGAAATATAATCATCTATACAGTTTCTTTCTTATTGTTAACTGAAATAGCTCATTGATTAAGTTCCACATAAAAGGATAATACCGTATTCTTCAGTACAGACCTTATCAATCATAAAATTCAGGAAATATTAATTCGATTTCTGTACTTGCTATATCTATTCTACACTTGGAAAATAGAATCTGAACTCCTTGAAATCAATCATATAAAATGCGTTCATGTCATGTTAAATGTTTTTTCTAGTGTCCTGTCCTGAGGGTTTTACAGAGTCACGTGGAATCTGCTATAAGATTTTCAGACAACATAACACGTTCGAGAGAGCCTCTGCGATCTGTCGCAATTATGGTGGTACCCTCGCCATGCCCCGAGACCCTGAGACCATCAACTTCCTGGCCTCGTTAGAGAAACGGCAGCCTAAGGAGGATTATACCAGATATCATTACTGGACCGGCCTGCGCTTTTATTTCAAGGAAAAAAAGCGTGGCAATTAAAACTATTACCATGGCGACGGTTTTCTTGTTTATAAGTATCAATGATTGTTGTTGTTGGTGTGTTCTAGTATTCGTTTTCTGGCTGTAACGTCATGTATGAAAATTGTTTTGCACTATGGATTTTTGTATGGCATTGCTGTCAACAAAGAAGACTCTCTTGTGAGTGACAAGTGGCCTTTTCATTGATTATACATGTTTCACATAAATCATATCAGTTATCTTTTCTACTTTAACTTGGCGACAATTTGGCGAATTCTAACTGCACCCACGATCTAGTAACACTAAACAGAACCAGAACAGCAAAGGGGAAAACAGAAGCATTGTGCACAAGAATAAAATCCTCATTCAAAATCATGCTATTATATCAATTTCTCATTGATTATGCAAATTAGGTAATGATTTGCATACTTGATATTTCTGTCTTTTTCAGTTACATGTCATATGTTTGGGTGTCCTAATATCGTGGATTTATAAAATGTCCTCATTAATTTTGCAAATTGGCCACTGATTTACATGATTACTATTGAATTATGTAAGGTATCTCCAAAGCTATGTACAATCCAAATATCATGACAATCCGTCAAGCCCTTCCCTTCCCGATTTACTCCCCACAAAAGGATGATGCAACTGCGCAGAAGCGTAAACTATACTGACAGGCTAGCCCTTGAGGCGTCGCCAAAAGTGCACTCCATTATTTGATACAGTTGCGAATTTTGAGGGCCATCTAAGGCTTGAAGGCTCTATGATCATAAAGTGATGACACACACTCAATAACTTTCTTCAATAAAACTTCATATGTATTACTTTCATGTATGCCAAATTTACAACAAAATAATATACTTACTTTGTACATATAATGACAAGGAAGATTTACAATGAATAAATATATGTACAGTGCAATACAATAAATAGACTTATGCATAGGCCATACACATGTATACATATTTCAACTTAAGATACATCTGACACATACAGTAGCATTAATATTGACAAATACATACATTTAACATAAAGTTCTTGTGAAATGTGAACTATTGGTGAACATAAGGGGACTCTAAACATAACACATTATGCTAATGTTCAAGACATGATTTTTATGTACTTTGATTTTAACAACAAATCACATATAACATAAGTCATTTGTGCACATGTGTTACAGGTGTATTAGAAGATGGTTGGAAACTAACCAATACAGCAGCAAAGAAGTGTGGCATCACCAGACTGCCAACGTATACTTTACACAATATTGGTGATTTTCTGACATTCAAATACATATAGAACACTTCTGAATCAACAGAATTCCATCTAATACATATATTTGTTTCGGTAATAGAAAGCGAGCATGAAAGGGGATTTAATAAGAAGCTTACGTTTCACGACCCCATACATTCTCCAAATGGCTTTAATCTTTACAACTGATCATGATGTGTCATGTGTGTGATTGTCATTAAGTATGCAAATAAGGTCCCCCCTTGCAAAAATTCCAATGATGTTCAGCTGTATTTGCATAATGACTATCTATCAACATTCTTCTCTTCATCAGTTACACATGTCACATGTTGGAATAATCCTAGAATGCAACAGAAGATGCTAGGGGGCCCAACATCTGACTGTTTCAGGGTCTCATCAACACCTGATCACATACTAGTACTGTGTATCAATACATCCACCCAGGCATTCTCGAATTATGCTCGTCTTATACATACATGATACTTATAATAAGTTACATGTACACACAAATAAAACAATCTTCTTGGCAAAGGTAATGAGGCGTAAGTTGTTCATAACATATAATCGTTATATCACGATGCATTTACGCAAGCAATACTGAAGTGGTAGCTATCGTCAAGATTTGTCGCCAAGATTTGTCGCAGGCCAATCAGCAGCCAGACTGCAAATTTTGAAGAAACGACATATGACATGGTGTGCACCTGTTTATTTTTGCCTAATGATAATAGTTACTTCGTTAGCTCGGTTGGTATTTGGTGGTGCTGTGGTGCCCTCTTCCCACAGAACTGACAAATTTTAAATTTGGTATCTGATGAACAAGTCTGACGCTGAAAGAACTGTATTACGTTATGTCAGTACTGTCATCATGCTCTTGAATATTAATGAAGTGCCTTTGGACCACACAAAGACATTTCTCTGATTGGCTGTCAGTTGGGTAGGTGCCATGCCCTAACACCATTTTTTCTGAGGCTGAAAGGCATGGTTGATATCATAAGGTATTGCCACAAGAGTCAACCCATATGGGAGAGTGAACATTATGGGCCAGGTTCTTATGCCGTAAAGATCGTTTCTGCGCCCACTAGATGGCTAAGGCATGAGATCTTTTGGCATCCTCAGTGCCCTATCAAATAAACATTTATAGCCATTTGCAACGGGATGTGCAGAAATGTCATGCCCCTTTGTCTTTGAGTGGTGACTTGCAAATTACGAGTATACAGAGTTAGTTGAATTCAAACACAAAGAATTCTGGTACCTGAATAACAAATCTTCCGTAAATTTGCTTCCTTTGCATATCCATTGAAGTCGCTATAATGACCATGTGTTTATTGCAATGAAAAAATATCTCACATTCTGGCGGATCAGAATCTCAACCTGAACTTCACTTGTCTTCTTAAAAAAACTACTTCTTATCTATGACAGTTTAATAGATTCACTTCAGCTATACACGATAAAAAGAGTTTTATAAAGTCACATGTGATGAATGATTGACACACAATTTATAGAAATATGACCAACATTTGCAAGATGGCATGTGTCAATTCACGCATACTTTGTGCACGTGGTTGGCTTCTCACGACACCGTGTGGGTGGCACCATGGATTACTATTTGCAGGAACATTAATTGGCCTTTGAAAGACAATCTTAATCTTTATTGCTTTGGAGGATGCAGAAAGATTGCAGGTCTTCTACTAAGTTCTAGCGGGCGCAAACATGATCTTCACGACATAAAAACCTGGCCCATAAATGTTGAAAATCTTAAATCAGCCCTCTCCCCAACAATAACCGCCAGCACTCGTGGAAGGCTGAGAAGGAGGTTAGCACCATGATCATGCTGGTATCCTATCCAGGAAGGCTCTTGTTCGGAAGCCTTACGGGATCAACCCACACATACTTATTTTTATTCTGTAGCAAGTGGCTGTCCTTCCTTTATATTGAAACACTCATCATCAATGTGGTTCTCACAAACAGGTCTCAGGTCTCAGCACCACCCTTTCCTATAAAAAGTACCAGTAAAACATGTAATTGAGATTTGAAGCGTGGTGTAAAAGATGTCGTTATGCTGGGTGTTTTAATTTGTATGTTAAATGAGAATCTACATTCACATGAGTGTGGTAGCCTCAGCGGTACTACAGGAATATACATGAAATAAGCATCTAAGATGTTTTTGCACATTATACCACAAACGACTTTATACTAAAAGAGCTTGTATAGAAACGTTCCATAAAGTTTGCCATATGTCTTCTTATTTAAAAGACATGTTCTTTTTATAATTTGGTGTGAAAAAGATCGACTGATTTCATTTAAGAGAATTAATTGCATTAAGTTCATGTGGTAAAGAAAAAAACTGTACAGTTACATTTTATCTCGCTTTAATCATTGTTTTGCTCTTCATCTGAATAGAAGATGTAACAGCGTACAATGACCAAAGAGTTAGGTCGAGAGGAATCTAACTTCTAGCAAATCTATAAATAGTAGATCATATCTATGTAATATAGAGAAGCAAAACTACCACCATATTATGTGCATCAACACTAAGTTTTCGTATAGAACTTCAATATTCTAATTTTATTCGCTACTCAGTGTTTTTCCTGCAGTTTTGAAAATGACGTTCTGATATCTGTTCAAACTGCAACTAAAAAACAATTATGTAGAACGTGACTACAGATTCCTGTTATTTTATTTACTATTTATTGTAATTATTCTTTTTGAGAGGTTCATGAGTCCTGTCTGTTATTAATGTGAGTTTGTAATGAAGTCCTTATTATTATTGTTTTTCTTCAGACGTTACTTAGATGGCTAACTGTTCTGCTCTTCTCAAAACTTTAAGTAGCTTGACTTGGTGAGTTACATCCAGATTTGTAGCAGTTTTGCGATAACCAAGAGTTGACTAAATTGATTACGAAATACAGCCACTGTGAGGAACAGTGCAAAGTTAGTGGCACTGATATGCATTAGGATTATAGAAACTAATAAAGAAAGTGATTGTGTGTGACTTATCAGTGTATTTCCTTGTTTATCTGTGACTGTCCTGGTGTATCTAGTGTGCAATTCGATGCCATTCAGATGATTTCGTGGGCACTTTGGCTGTTGGTTGTAATTTTAGAGCACGCTCACACATATACGAGCACATGGGCACACACGCACGCACACACATGCACGTGGGCTCGTGCGCGCACATACATACAAGAAAATGAACACACACACATAGATAGACACATACACACAAACATATACTATATACATACAAGACACATGAACACATTCTTATACTTGCAAAGTATTCGTAAAGCATATTTTCATTAAAAATAGACTGTTGTTAGTGATTTGAGGTGTGCTTAAAGGTTTATTTCGCGCAACAAAACAGTAATTTAAAACATCAAGTTGACGTGATTAGAAACTGTTGGACCAGGTGGAAATGCACGATACATTTACTGGGACTCATATTGGGTGGCTAATATGATTTATTAATAATAGGGTGGTTTCATAAAGACTAAAACTACAATTCAGCATGCATCTCTACTTCAATATTATATTTGTTCAGCTCAACTTGTTCTAAATCAATGAGAAAATATCATTTGAATCAAAAACTAGAAAATACGGATAACTTGTCAACAAGTATAGGGATGTACCTTTAAGCTTAATGTAAACTAATAATAATGAGGCTTTTTACGTGCTCTTCCTAATCGCTCTTCTTGCCAAATTGGCATTTCGTGAATGTGTCATTGCTCACAATTGCTAAAAAATGTCATTAAACCCACCACAAATCATGACATTTTTTATTGTCGATCGATATGTCATTCCACGTGCACTTTTCAAAGTTATCTCATTTACTCGTTGAGATGTTTATTGAGTAAAAGGAAAGAAATTGTCAACCTTCAGAAACCACGTCACAATAAAGACAATATTGATGCTATTCATAAGACACACATACTTAATAAAATTACGTAGAACGCTAATCTCAAAAGATTTCAATATTCAACTAATTTTTTTAAACTAAAATATCCAACACAAAAATTGGACTTACCCAAATTTTCCTTGATCACAGACGCCCGACTTCAACAACTTTGGAAGTTTCCCAATATATTCACATAGAATCACCGGGTACATTCGGTTTCACTGAACAAAGTTAAAATCTTGGACATAGAGCAAAATATTTCGCTTGAGGGACCAAAGAAACCATCTACATTAGAGCTTTACAACCATCCATGAACAGAGACGGTGGGCGCTATAGACTTCCTGCAACCTATGATCCACTGCTTACTGAGTCATGTGTTCAATCTGCATAACGTGACGTCACGACAGCAGTGGATTGCTCATTCCTTGCCAAAGACTGGTGCTGTTCAGTCGAAAATGTGGGTGAGTCCAATTTTGTGTTGGGTATTACAGTTAAACTATGTCAATAATGACTTCTACCAACACAGATGAACTTTCAGACTGAGATTTCAATATATGTCCATAATGGTCACTTTGTTTTTGGACGATTCACTCATGACCAACTGTCCGTCTGTACCAGTAGCAATACTGAGCGGGTCCACATCAGTAGCGATGTGCCGGATGAGTTTCCCGCGGCTTGTGAACAGTTCCACCCGCTGGTTTCCCGAGTCAGCCACGATGATGTGACGAGAACTGTCCGTACAGACGTCAATGGGGAGGTTCAGCTGACCGTTGTTGCTCCCTTTCCCTGCAAACTTGAGCAGGAACCGCCCATTTTCCTGATACATGTAGATGTAGGCAGTGTGGGAGTCTGCCACTAGGATGTAGTCTTTGTTGTCCACTGTGATGCCTGTTGGGTACATCAAGCCCTGCCGCCGGCCAAAACTTCGAACGAGCATTCCGTTCATCCCGAACACTTTTACCTCCCCACGATGCCCGACCGTTTCTGTCACAATGACGCGATTGGACAGCCTGTTCTTAGCAAGTCTACGAGGGGTTGACACACGAGGAATGGCAAAACCGGTGTTGAACTTCCCATCAGAACTGTAGAACGCCACGTAATGGGACATGTTATCCCCGCCTACAACGGAAACGTCGTCGTTGTTGACGGTACCGAAAGCAACATCGTGGGGGTAAATCTGAGTCTTTTCCCGTCCCTTCTCCTTCACAACTGTTAGGAAATGCAGGAGGTAAACGCCACGACTGTCATAGATGTTGATTTGACGCCCTTTTAAAGCCACGGCTATTTTCCCACTTGTGGACACAGAGACTCTGTGGGGACGGCCGTCCACATCAAAGGTTTTTGTCATGATTTGTGTCACCTTCATGCCTGAGGGGGGGTATAACAGTGTTAGTATTTAGAATGTATGTACAAAAATCTATTGCTTACTGACCACCTTCCGTATTGCCATAATAGGATAAGCAGAGGTTATAGGATACTATGTGTGATATCTTATGTGGCCAATTTGTACAGACAGGTTTCGTAAAAAAAGCCAAAAATATCCTATTGTGGCGGCGTTTGTTAATAAAGGTGTTTGTGATAATCATTTGAATGCTGTTGGTGTATGTTTTCATGGTCTGCAAGGTACTTCACGACGTGGACCTCTGCCTCAACCTTTCTAAGATTTCATTGCTATCATCAACATTGCGACATTCAGCCTCTTGGTAACGCTAGTTCACCTTTATTCGCGGGGTAACATATACCCGTTGTTTCTACAAACAGGGTAGGCAGGACATTAACTCGACGGACGGTGGTTTCAAACTGCGATGTGTTGAAACCACAGTACCATCGACTTAATATCCCAAAATACCGTGCTTAAAAATCAACGGATAAAGGTAAACTAGCGTTACATTTAAAGGAATAGTGTGTTTACATTTAAAAGTAATATGTAGGCGATGTGATAGTCTTACCTGCAGTCGTCTCTGCCAGTGTCGCGCTTGTTGACATGAGATTCCCAATGCTTGAGTTTGACACGTCCTTTGGTACAAAAATGGAAACACCTTGTCATTACAATGTTTTCCATTTACAAGCACAGTTATAATAGATTTAATGTCAAATAAGACAGCATATTTTGGTATAGCTTACGTCAGTTGTGCCCACAACTACCGTTGTCCTCGACTCTGGAGCATCAGTTGAAGAGCCCAAACTCCACATAGCAGGTGACTGAGTTGTGTTAGGCCAGACAGATGTAGATAGCTGTAAGAAACGATATACAACACTGCACGTCACTACATGATAGACATATAAGATTTGTTTACTGATTGATGGTGCAATCTCCAATCACATGGCAGTACCTTGTTACATGCTTACATTAAAATGTTGACGAATAAACAAATAAAATATTTCACAGTTAAGAAAATCACATTAAATGCAAATAATATTCATAAAGCAACGCTAACACCGGAAGGGATACCTAACTAGTCAATTACTTGCTTTGCATATTCTTCTTTATACGTAGATACTCGATCTAAAATTATCAAAAAGGTAAACTTCCCGTTTGGTTGTCCTCCTCAGGAGGCAGTACCCTCGTCAGCAGCAGAAGCCCGAAGATGACCAGGGCAGAAACAGAGATGACGATTGCCGCAACCTTGACTTGTTTAAGCCCGCAGACCAGGATGCTTGCTAAATGAAATTACACCACAAGTCACCTATATTGTTTCCAAACAGCAAACTACAGAGTTTGTGGAGTAGGGTTGAACTGTACGTAAAGTAGGGTCACGGCAAAAAAGGGGTATAGAGTGTTTATTTGAAATCTAGCATTAAAAAAATCATGTATCAGTAAGGAATTGTTTACCTTTCTGTCCTTGTTGTTGCGATGCGTTTTTTACAGGCTCGGTTGCTTGGGATGGACAGCAACCATGTGATGTGACGGAACCCGGGCTTCCTTTTTCTCTTGCAGCTTGTGTATCCACCCTTGGCGTGTTGTCGATGTAGGTATATTCGTGGTCGTCGATGTAGGTATAGTCATGGTCTGTCGGGTCTGTTTGAGATGGATGTAGATCATGTGATGTTACGATTCCTGAACGTTGCCCTTCTTTTGCATCTTGTCTACCCTCTACCGACGTGTCGTCGATGTAAGTATACTCGTGATCACTGATGTCGTCTCTGTCTGTTGCGCCTGGCGAAACATCCTGTGTGGTTTCAGTTGTCTTATTTTTGTTGCCGTTGTGGACTTTGGTACTGGGCCTTCTCGAATCTACGGAATGTTTGTCTTGAGAGATGTGGGTGTGGATTCTAGACGTATCTTTGGAAAAAGAACGGGAAATGCCGGGTTATAAAAGTGAAAAAAAAGCGTCCTGACTGCGTAAGTGTATAGGCCGGTAGCTCACAACAAATATAATGTATTTTCAACGTGCATGTGCTGAAACAAACAGAACTTTTTTTTTTAAATTCCATCCTGTAAAATACTCACACTGTTCTGAGAGATTATTCTGAACGGAGACCTCCGTTAGTGTGTTTTGAATACACTACTACATTCAAAGTCTTCCACACAGCTATCGCATGTTGATTTGTCAGTCATATCGATCTCTAAACCTTTCGTTGTTAACTGAAAAGACTGTAACAAGAAATCACTGGCCTCGTAATTTATGATATTTTTTCTCTTCAATTAATTTTTACATACTAAGTCATACGTAACATAAAATAGCATAAAATTACATGACAGAATATCATTTTTTCCACTCAGTCTTGACCGGTGTGCAATGTGCATCCAAACTATACTCGAAACAAAAAGTTTGGAATCTCAACAAAGTGACCCCTTGTACGTAAGCAGGTCTGGTGCTCGTTCCATAAATTTACAATCATAAAATACACTACTCAGATATGCTAAGAATAAACTTGGATGTTATGGATACCAAACGTTACGTGAAAAAAGAATCGATTGAATAATTAACACCCACGGCTTTAACAACCGAACGATACAGTGTTGAACACAAGCGGGGAAATTTGGGCAATTTTTGGAGACCCAATCACGTAAGCAGGCCTAGTGCGTGTTCCATGAGTTAGCAATGGTAATGAATTTGTCGTGTCAATAAAAACATTTAATACCATTGCAAAGACAATCACATAAGCTTTCTATGAATATATAATACATTGAAACTGACGCAGAAATAATAGAAATATTATCAACTGAAGTAAATATTTCAAAAATTTTGTGCCGAGTTTAGATGTTAAATGCTTTGCAATACCCCCTTTCCACTGAGACGGCGCTCTCGCCGCGCTCTCTGTGCGACCCAAAATTTGACGTATCCCTCAACGAATTGTATAGAAAAGAGACGTATCTTTTTACGCTTTCTGTGTTTTGTTGTCTTCTCAGTCATACTTTTACGTTTTGTAGGATATAACCAGTGTGAAAGCAAAGTAGATATTTGTGGAGAAGAAGACCTCAAGCCAACCGTTCACACTTACGCCACATCTTCAGAAAAGACACTGACAGTGTGAAAGCGAAGGTTACACATATCCTATTTAGGTCACAGTGAGAGCGCAGCGCGATCGCCGTCTAGTGGAAAGGGGGCCTAAGGATTAAGCTAATTTTCCTTTTTTTCTTGAGACTATTTGTAGACCGGTTATCCAGGCAGGTGCTCGGTTGTGATTCAGTCTGATATGTTAACACTTATATTAGTAAGATTTATCATGCCGTGATGTACTTATCCTTCTTACTTATGAGAATGTAAAGTGTCAGAAAATGCGTACTAAATGTTACAAACACGCGCTTAACACTGAGATTAAACTGGATCCTTACATCTGTTTGATAGAATGTATGTACTGTATGTATGTTATGATATGTTATGGTAAGGTATGTTATGATAAATATAAACATGAAACAACAAGTAGCTCATACGTTCTAGCACGTCTTTTAACAAAAAACACCACATGTCAATGTTAACCTTTCAAAATAAAAGTACAATTTGTAAGTATCACCTTTCGAGAATGAAACATCATGACACGTTGGATCGGGTTGGGGCGACGCCGACGTGGTTTCTCCTGGAATTTCCACATCACAAGTTCCAAAGTGATAGGTCGTGAGATATGGCTCGATGAAGTCGTCACCAAATTCGTCCTCTTGACCAGAGCCGTGAGTATTTTCCGTTTCTTCCATGATATCGTCTCGGGCGTGAATCGTGTTTTCGCCATTAGACGGCCCTGCTGCTTTAGACATCGTGACAGATCGGTTACCTTATATCTTTTAAAAGAACAGGCAACCTTTTATCAGTTCTCCCTTTAAAGCTACAGCTTAGACAAATCATACAAACAAGATAATTGTTTTATTCAATGACGCACTTCGTAGGCTAAATATACCATTTTAAACAGGTCAATTGTATGCATAAGTCTTGTACAAAAATCATGAAATATATGCATTTGGTCTAGACAGATTGATTATTTCGTAATTTTTGCTTGTTAAAATAAATTGGATAGAAATGATTTAATTTTTCAAATTTTTCCAAAGAGGTCAATTTATGCATAAGTCTTGTACATGAAATATATGCGTTTGTTCTAGACAAATTCATTATGATTATATTTTTTTTTGCTTGTTAAAATAGATTGGATACAAATTGCTTCTGCAAACTTAACTGCGATTGTCTAACAAAAATGTTAAAATGGCAACTACTTTTCTTCCTTTACAGGACGTTATTGTTTTTAGAGGTGTACGAATTCTGTCTGTTATTGATATGCTTTTACCTTTCTTCAGAAATTACTGAGATGGCTTGTCTGAATGTTTTGATCTCTCAAAACTTCAAATAACTTGATTCCAGATTTAAAGCAGCCCAAACTGCAATAACTCAGAACTAAGTACCTTACTACAAAATACATCCACAGATAGAACGTAAAGTTAGTGGCACTGATATGCATTAAGATTATAAAAACTAATAAAGAAAGTAATTGTATGTAACTTATGAGTGTGTAATTCTAATTGTTTATCTGTGACTGGGTGTATCTGATGTAAATTTGATGCCTTACTCAGATGTTTACGTTGGGACGTTGGTTGCTGGTTTTAATGTTAGAGCACACACCCACATATCTTTGTGGAACAGACTAAACTTTACGGTAACCAACACCAAGTTAGACGGGGACTTACACCAAATTTTCAGCCGACTCCGTCAGCCTTGTTCACGGAATGGACCCGTCTGCTGTAGCTTCCGGACGTGACGTCAGGGACACACGACTGCAGCAGAGGGTCGTAAATGCCAGATAACCTGTGTCCCCGTCTCTGTTCAGCGATGGACGGTGGGCGCGGATGTACACAGCCTCCTTCACTCCTCTTGCAAAGAACTCCGGCTCCGAGTCAAGGATTTTGACTTTTTCAAGTGAAACCGAGTGTCCTGGCGATTCAATGTATATATGTTTGGAAACCTCCGAGTTAACAGAACTTTTCCACAATGTCATTTACCAACACAGATGAACTTTCATGCTAAGACCCACATATCTGTGCACATGGGCACACAAAGCACAAACACACACACACGTACGCACAACTGCATAGAAGCAAATGGACTCTCACATGCGCACGCATACAAGCACATTGATACATGAACAAAAATATACAGAGAGACATGTCCAGATGTCAACAAGTTGAAATAATTAAGTATTCAAAAAGCATACTTCGTAAAAAATGAAATGTTACTAATCATTGCGATGTGCTTAAGTTTTTAATTCGTGAAATATAATAAAACACTACCTCAAAACATCAGGTGGGCGTGATTAGGGCCGGGTAGAAATGCAGGATACGTATACATTTATAAAATAAATATGGTGTGGCTAAACCATTGATGTTAGGTTGGTGTCGTAAATATTGAAACCTCAAGTCAACATGCAATCTCTATGTAAATAATTACGGTTTTCATTTTCAGTCAAAATCTTCACTAGACAATATGGAAAACTTACACAAGACAAATACAGGTATGCAAAACGAATTAGAATGAGGCTGTCTTTTTACTTGCTCTTCTTGTCAAATTTGGTATTGGTTAAATTATGTGTTATTGTTCACATTTAACCCTATTCAGACCGGGCTTTTTGAGGTATATCCAAGGACCGTGGATTGTTGAACTCCACAGCTGTGCCCCATGTGCCGCCTCGCGCCTTTGGAACTCGAAATTCTGAAAATATGTTGGGGATGTGTGTCAACCTCAAAGATCTGTTTTGCTAATAGAAATTTGCCCATCAAAATGCACAAAATATCGTTTTATAGAGGGTCAAGATTTCAAAATTTAGCCGGATCTCCTTTGCCACTCTATTCACCTTCGGTCATCGACTTCGTAAAAAATATGTATCATGGTTGGGGAATGTGACGTGTCAACCTCAAACACATTTTTTACTGACAGCAATGTAATTTCACTTAGTTTTCTATAATAGCCAAAAAAAATGGCGTTTCAGGGGGGCAGGATTTCAAAATTTTCCCGGACTTTCCTTCGGCGCTCGACGTGGCAAAAATAAGTTGGCTGGCGTCACCCTCATAAGCTTACGCTGAACCCCTGGGACTCTTTAATTAGAAATGCCATTTAACTTAGCTTTGTTTGCCAGCGAAAATGTCCCTTCAAAATGCAGGGAATAGTGTTTCAGAGAGTCAAAATTTCAATCTTTCTTGCGGAGCACGACCCCGCCTCTGTCGAGTGTTGCCAGCCTTCCAGAATTTAGCGTAAACCGTTGTCAGCCTGTCTGAATTTAGCGTAAAACGTTGCCTGCCTTCGTGAATTTAACGTAAAGCGTTGTCGACCGTCCCGAATTTAGCGTAAAGCGTTGTCAGGACCCCCCATGCAGACCCTCATACAAGGCACACATTCGTAACTTCTTTTCATTTGTAGATGAAACACAATTAGAACAAACAAGTAGCGTAAGAGGAAAGTTACATGGCTGGAATAAATGTGTAAACATTACAAAGTTTGGACATGACTTTGCAGGCGGTCTCACAGCGCCACCTATCTACACTGGTTGGTATTGCAACATGCCTTCAAGTCGTACACAGTGTGATACTGTGCTGGCCGGATGTTTGCGGGCATTTTTAGCATCTTTCTTGAGAGAGTCAATACACTCCAAGCAACTCTGATTTGCAGGGAGTAAGTGCGTCTTTATTCATTAGAATATTTCTTTTATATGTCTTTCTTTTCTTTTGTATTCAAAGACGAATCTTGTACATAAAGATGTATTTCTTGTTTGGACAAGCCTTTTTGTCGCAAGAATGAGGATCTAGGAACAAGAAGGTTTTGTGTATCCTTTAGGCTGGTGTATCTTAAGAAGAAAAGCGCCGTTAAACGGCTGAAATCATCATTGCAGGTAAACCCGCACCCACAGGAAGGTTTTCTTTGTAACAGGGTAAATAACTAACCTCAAGAAGGTTTTCAACCTCCTTGCTAACCTTAAGTTTAATTGGACATCAAACGCTGGTCAACTATAATTATGCCATGGTTAGATTGATATAGTGGAAGATTCATACCACCACACCCATACCCCGCGTCCCAGACAGGTGATGGAGGGATAAGGAGTGCGGAAAGTCTCCATCCCTGAGCAGAGAGCGAGGCGAGTACTTTTCCCAAGCCATAAGAAATTAGAGAGGATGGTTGGGTGTTTAGGGTAAAGATACCTTCTTCTTTATATCTCAACACCCTCATACCCTTCCTACTGTCCCTAATTGACCCGACTTTAATTTTCGCCTGTTTCTGCCAACCACCTTTTTATCTTCCTCCCCAAAGTCAAACTGTGCGCCTTTTTTGTGATAATATCTTTCCCTTTTATACCCCTGCACTCATTAGCATACGTGTACATATGCATAACTCCTCTGATTGGTTACCCTCCAAAATTGAGTTAACTGACCACCTGTCTGTGGCGCGCGGGGACAGGTGTGACGCTGTGAATAGTACACAAAGATTATTCTGTCTCTTTGCATGCAGTTCTGGTCACCACTGGCTGAGCTTGTCCAGGTAGACCCACGGGCCAGAGCTGACACATCGTCTTGTTGGGAGACTCGTGCAGTAGTTTCTAACACCACAGCTTATGATGGGCGCCAACCTCTTCTTTACTGCTGTTCACGGGACATGGAAATACAATGTCAGCAAGGCCACGGCAGGTAAGTTTTATGGATGACGACATCATTAATTTTAAACATGTAGCCATGACCGTAGTTGTAGAAGGGAAACTAGTTCGATGTACATGTAGTAGTCAACTTGGTGAATGATACCAGTCTTCCAGACTTTGTGCATCGATCTTGTATAGCCTGTTTGATGTGATACCATCCAAGTTAGTTTTGACCATGACGGATGCGGGTTTTCCTGCAATGATAATTTTAACCGTTGGGCGGCGCTTTTCTTGTCTTTGCCATAGGATGCACTCCCTTGGCGAAGCAATCTTGATGCTGTTTCACGGTCCACTCTGCAATGACGAGAAGACATATCCAAACCAGGTAACATCGTTATTGTCTGAAGAGTCAAATTAACCTGATGATATCCCTACTAACTGCTATAATCCAAGTTTATTTTTAGTTGAAAATACGCCCTCTTTAGAGTATCAATCTATTCATGTAAAACTACAATCCATATGTTAACAGTTGCTGAAGCTTTATTCTTTGAATCAACGTTTGAACCTCATTAATAAAATAGAACCATAGACATTATTAACAAAGGGGCACAACCTTAGAAGATGAGCAACACGTATAGACAGCGGAAGTTGTAACATTCTATTACAATCTGGGTTCGTATGATTATCTTAGAGACGTAGAAGTGACGGCCCAGAATTGCATGGAATGGCGCAGGATGGTCCACAAGAGACGTTGCCTTGATGCAAACCACTTGACACAACGATGAAGAGACCTTATCAAGTATCAAGTAAGTCAGTATGATTATCTTACGGTTATCTGACGGGTTTTTTTTGCGAGTTACTGTGTGAAGGAAAGAAAAAGTTATGTTTTAGATAATTGATGTGACGTGTCATAAAAGCGCGACTTGAGCCCCTAACGTTTTTCTGCATCAAAAACCAGGATCATCCCCAGTCCATTCTACTCCACAGCTGCATAACAGTCGAGCCTAACGATTTTCTCATCGCATCAATGTGCGCAGTTACAATAAACCTGCTTCCATCAAACATAAATCATGTGTTGAGCTATAACTTGTTATGCTACGTGTTATTCAATCATATTTTATCCAATGTGATATCCTAGTCTGTTTTATCAAGCCCCATCCTATGGAATTCCAGTCTTGTGCCTCACGCTAATGTGCCTAGTGCCTCATGCTAATTTTTGCCATCGGAATCACAGCATATAGCCCTCTTCACCGCATGGATGCCACACACTTAGTCTTCTAGCGAAGTGGCATCATGACTCGCCACATTGTTCCCGAATTTTCCAATAGCATTGATACATTACATCCTTTACAAACATTGTGTCATAGAAAGAAAGATTGTTACTTCCATATTGACGCACTAGCTGCAATTAGGTTGGAATTTGATCTCCCATTTTTTAGTTGTAACTGCGTTTAAGTTGTGGACCTGGAAGATGTATGTCAATACACAGCTGTAAACCCTTTCAAATCCTTCTATGACTGCAAATCCTTTTGACAGTTAGGTATCTATAGATTACATCAAATAGCTGGGTGATTTCGGGCGTAAATGACGTTATAAAGCCCTCTTGAGATAGGATGTCCCCATTGACGTACTTGGGTGTTTATCTCTTGCGCTATATAATGGGGAATCTTGGTCTTTATTGCGCTGCATTGTCTAGACCTAAGTCGCATTGGCTTTAAGAGAGATGGCTAAAAGCACCTCATTTGAGCATGCAGATTATGGCCATTGGTCATAAAGTAAGAAACAAGGACTCTCATCACTAATGAGTTGTCGTGGCTGGTTAAGACTATATTTCCCTAAAACAAAACACGAACATATTTCAATATATACTATGTACAATATGATATGTACTATGTACATAGTAATATATGTATAGATCTGGTATCTACCAGGCTGTCCTGATGAACCCGTATATATACGGGATGCAAATATATGATTCCTGTAGGTGGGTCCAGTAAATACAGGTTTGTGGCATTTCTTACCACAGGAAACCGCATTGATCTGGAAGTCTGCAGCAGCAGCACAGAATAGGTCACGTTTTACTGATCAGATTAAACAACCAGCTTAGGAGGGTTAAATTGACAAAAAAAGTCTGAGCAGGACAAAGGATCACAAAGGTCATAAACTTAGAACATGCGAGGGCAAGAGAAGTAGTATGGGGATTACGACCCCTATATCCACCTACCAAATATCATCAGGATCAATCAAAGGCGCTTCTCGAGTGATGCTGTTCACAGACAGCCGGAATGACAGACAGACAGACAGACAGACAGACGTACAAGCCTAAAACATAACCTTGCCATTCTGGCAAAGGTAATAAATATATCTACCTTCGAAACGCACTTTGAATACGCACAAAGCTCGCTCCAGGCGCGTAGGAAAACGCCAGGTCAAGGTTTCGGGTCAAAGTTCAAATCTGACCAGATATCTGTAATCCGCACTGAAGGCCTCGTTCCGGTATTACTCCGCGGGTGGGCACTCAGAAGTATTCCCTCCGAAATATGAATGGGGCCCCAAAATCGTGTGTTTATGTAGACGATAAATTGCCTTTTATCGCTCCCATGTCATATCGAAGGATTTGAGATGAAAGGTTGTGTATTTCTGACAGGATCGGGTGGAAAAGTTTCGGCATTCGGGCGATTCTCGGACGTGTACGTTTGTTTGTCCTGAGTAATGTGGTCAGCGGGTCACTGAAGGAAAGCCCCACTTTCTGGATAGTATTTATGTGCAGTTATAGATGTTATAAAAATCGATCCATCGGTCAGATTTTGGGGAATTTTATTTCATTGAGTACTAAACAAGTGCTTTTTCAATAGAAATTAAAACATCTCCAGTAGAGCTGTTTCTTTCTTGGATTTTCGCCCATTAAAGTTGCATATTTAAGCACTATTGTAAATGAGGCAACAAAAGTCCGGTATGAGGCCTTTCAACACTTGAATATCAAAGTAAAAGCCGTGGGCAAAAGGTAAAAAGTGATTTGAGTACCCAAAATTACTTTGTAACTTTTCTACATACGAATGAAGGCTTACCTTGGGGATAACCGCTAACCGCTAAGCGAACCCTTCGATAACCGCCAAAAAGCGACCCCTTACGATCGGACTTCCGAAATTTCAAACATAATGTGCGTTACTTTCAACACTTGAATATCAAAGTAAAACCCGTGGGCAAAAGGTAAAAAGTAATTTGAGTACCCAAAATTACTTTGTAACTTTTCTACATACGAATGAAGGCTCACCTGGGGGATAACCGCTAACCGCTAAGCGAACCCTTCGATAACCGCCAAAAAGCGACCCCTTACGATCGGACTTCCGAAATTTCAAACATAATGTGCGTTACTTTCAACACTTGAATATCAAAGTAAAACCCGTGGGCAAAAGGTAAAAAGTGATTTGAGTACCCAAAATTACTTTGTAACTTTTCTACATACGAATGAAGGCTCACCTGGGGATAACCGCTAAGCGAACCCTTCGGTAACCGCCAAAAAGCGACCCCTTACGATCGGACTTCCGAAATTTCAAACATAATGTGCGTTACTTTCAACACTTGAATATCATAGTAAAACCCGTGGGCAAAAGGTAAAAAGTGATTTGAGTACCCAAAATTACTTTGTAACTTTTCTACATACGAATGAAGGCTCACCTGGGGGATAACCGCTAACCGCTAAAGCGAACCCTTCGGTAACCGCAAAAAAGCGACCCCTTACGATCGGACTTCCGAAATTTCAAACAAAATGTGCGTCACTTTCAAAACTTGAGTATCATAGTAAAACCCGTGGGCAAAAGGTAAAAAGTGATTTGAGTACCCAAAATTACTTTGTAACTTTTCTACATACGAATGAAGGCTCACCTGGGGGATAACCGCTAACCGCTAAGCGAACCCTTCGATAACCGCCAAAAAGTGACCCCTTACGATCGGACTTCCGAAATTTCAAACATAATGTGCGTTACTTTCAACACTTGAATATCAAAGTAAAACCCGTGGGCAAAAGGTAAAAAGTGATTTGAGTACCCAAAATTACTTTGTAACTTTTCTACATACGAATGAAGGCTCACCTGGGGGATAACCGCTAACCGCTAAGCGAACCCTTCGATAACCGCCAAAAAGTGACCCCTTACGATCGGACTTCCGAAATTTCAAACATAATGTGCGTTACTTTCAACACTTGAATATCAAAGTAAAACCCGTGGGCAAAAGGTAAAAAGTGATTTGAGTACCCAAAATTACTTTGTAACTTTTCTACATACGAATGAAGGCTCACCTGGGGATAACCGCTAAGCGAACCCTTCGGTAACCGCCAAAAAGTGACCCCTTACGATCGGAATTCCGAAATTTCAAACAAAATGTGCGTTACTTTCAACACTTGAATATCATAGTAAAACCCGTGGGCAAAAGGTAAAAAGTGATTTGAGTACCCAAAATTATTTTGTAACTTTTCTACATACGAATGAAGGCTCACCTGGGGTATAACCGCTAACCGCTAAGCGAACCTTCGATAACCGCCAAAAAGCGATCCCTTACGATCGGACTTCCGAAATTTCAAACATAATGTGCGTTACTTTCAACACTTGAATATCAAAGTACAATCCATGGGCAAAAGGTAAAAAGTGATTTGAGTACCCAAAATTACTTTGTAACTTTTCTACATACGAATGAAGGCTCACCTGGGGATAACCGCTAACCGCTAAGCGAACCCTTCGGTAACCGCAAAAAAGCGACCCCTTACGATCGGACTTCCGAAATTTCAAACAAAATGTGCGTTACTTTCAACACTTGAATATCATAGGAAAACCCGTGGGCAAAAGGTAAAAAGTGATTTGAGTACCCAAAATTACTTTGTAACTTTTCTACATACGAATGAAGGCTTACCTTGGGGATAACCGCTAACCGCTAAGCGAACCCTTCGATAACCGCCAAAAAGCGACCCCTTACGATCGGACTTCCGAAATTTCAAACATAATGTGCGTTACTTTCAACACTTGAATATCAAAGTAAAACCCGTGGGCAAAAGGTAAAAAGTGATTTGAGTACCCAAAATTACTTTGTAACTTTTCTACATACGAATGAAGGCTCACCTGGGGGATAACCGCTAACCGCTAAGCGAACCCTTCGATAACCGCCAAAAAGCGACCCCTTACGATCGGACTTCCGAAATTTCAAACATAATGTGCGTTACTTTCAACACTTGAATATCAAAGTAAAACCCGTGGGCAAAAGGTAAAAAGTGATTTGAGTACCCAAAATTACTTTGTAACTTTTCTACATACGAATGAAGGCTCACCTGGGGATAACCGCTAAGCGAACCCTTCGGTAACCGCAAAAAGCGACCCCTTACGATCGGACTTCCGAAATTTCAAACATAATGTGCGTTACTTTCAACACTTGAATATCATAGGAAAACCCGTGGGCAAAAGGTAAAAAGTGATTTGAGTACCCAAAATTACTTTGTAACTTTTCTACATACGAATGAAGGCTCACCTGGGGGATAACCGCTAACCGCTAAAGCGAACCCTTCGGTAACCGCCAAAAAGCGACCCCTTACGATCGGACTTCCGAAATTTCAAACAAAATGTGCGTCACTTTCAACACTTGAGTATCATAGTAAAACCCGTGGGCAAAAGGTAAAAAGTGATTTGAGTACCCAAAATTACTTTGTAACTTTTCTACATACGAATGAAGGCTCACCTGGGGGATAACCGCTAACCGCTAAGCGAACCCTTCGATAACCGCCAAAAAGTGACCCCTTACGATCGGACTTCCGAAATTTCAAACATAATGTGCGTTACTTTCAACACTTGAATATCAAAGTAAAACCCGTGGGCAAAAGGTAAAAAGTGATTTGAGTACCCAAAATTACTTTGTAACTTTTCTACATACGAATGAAGGCTCACCTGGGGGATAACCGCTAACCGCTAAGCGAACCCTTCGATAACCGCCAAAAAGTGACCCCTTACGATCGGACTTCCGAAATTTCAAACATAATGTGCGTTACTTTCAACACTTGAATATCAAAGTAAAACCCGTGGGCAAAAGGTAAAAAGTGATTTGAGTACCCAAAATTACTTTGTAACTTTTCTACATACGAATGAAGGCTCACCTGGGGATAACCGCTAAGCGAACCCTTCGGTAACCGCCAAAAAGTGACCCCTTACGATCGGAATTCCGAAATTTCAAACAAAATGTGCGTTACTTTCAACACTTGAATATCATAGTAAAACCCGTGGGCAAAAGGTAAAAAGTGATTTGAGTACCCAAAATTATTTTGTAACTTTTCTACATACGAATGAAGGCTCACCTGGGGTATAACCGCTAACCGCTAAGCGAACCTTCGATAACCGCCAAAAAGCGATCCCTTACGATCGGACTTCCGAAATTTCAAACATAATGTGCGTTACTTTCAACACTTGAATATCAAAGTACAATCCATGGGCAAAAGGTAAAAAGTGATTTGAGTACCCAAAATTACTTTGTAACTTTTCTACATACGAATGAAGGCTCACCTGGGGATAACCGCTAACCGCTAAGCGAACCCTTCGGTAACCGCAAAAAAGCGACCCCTTACGATCGGACTTCCGAAATTTCAAACAAAATGTGCGTTACTTTCAACACTTGAATATCATAGGAAAACCCGTGGGCAAAAGGTAAAAAGTGATTTGAGTACCCAAAATTACTTTGTAACTTTTCTACATACGAATGAAGGCTTACCTGGGGATAACCGCTAACCGCTAAGCGAACCCTTCGATAACCGCCAAAAAGCGACCCCTTACGATCGGACTTCCGAAATTTCAAACATAATGTGCGTTACTTTCAACACTTGAATATCAAAGTAAAACCCGTGGGCAAAAGGTAAAAAGTGATTTGAGTACCCAAAATTACTTTGTAACTTTTCTACATACGAATGAAGGCTCACCTGGGGGATAACCGCTAACCGCTAAGCGAACCCTTCGATAACCGCCAAAAAGCGACCCCTTACGATCGGACTTCCGAAATTTCAAACATAATGTGCGTTACTTTCAACACTTGAATATCAAAGTAAAACCCGTGGGCAAAAGGTAAAAAGTGATTTGAGTACCCAAAATTAGTTTGTAACTTTTCTACATACGAATGAAGGCTCACCTGGGGATAACCGCTAAGCGAACCCTTCGGTAACCGCCAAAAAGCGACCCCTTACGATCGGACTTCCGAAATTTCAAACAAAATATGCATTACTTTCAACACTTGAATATCATAGGAAAACCCGTGGGCAAAAGGTAAAAAGTGATTTGAGTACCCAAAATTACTTTGTAACTTTTCTACATACGAATGAAGGCTCACCTGGGGTATAACCGCTAACCGCTAAGCGAACCCTTCGGTAACCGCCAAAAAGCGATCCCTTACGATCGGACTTCCGAAATTTCAAACATAATGTGCGTTACTTTCAACACTTGAATATCAAAGTACAATCCTTGGGCAAAAGGTAAAAAGTGATTTGAGTACCAAAAATTACTTTGTAACTTTTCTACATACGAATGAAAGCTCACCTGGGGGATAACCGCTAACCGCTAAGCGAACCCTTCGATAACCGCCAAAAAGCGATCCCTTACGATCGGACTTCCGAAATTTCAAACATAATGTGCGTTACTTTCAACACTTGAATATCAAAGTACAATCCGTGGGCAAAAGGTAAAAAGTGATTTGAGTACCAAAAATTACTTTGTAACTTTTCTACATACGAATGAAAGCTCACCTGGGGGATAACCGCTAACCGCTAAGCGAACCCTTCGATAACCGCCAAAAAGCGATCCCTTACGATCGGACTTCCGAAATTTCAAACATAATGTGCGTTACTTTCAACACTTGAATATCAAAGTAAAACCCGTGGGCAAAAGGTAAAAAGTGATTTGAGTACCCAAAATTACTTTGTAACTTTTCTACATACGAATGAAGGCTCACCTAGGGATAACCGCTAAGCGAACCCTTCGGTAACCGCAAAAAAGCGACCCCTTACGATCGGACTTCCAAAATTTCAAACATAATGTGCGTTACTTTCAACACTTGAATATCATAGGAAAACCCGTGGGCAAAAGGTAAAAAGTGATTTGAGTACCCAAAATTACTTTGTAACTTTTCTACATACGAATGAAGGCTCACCTGGGGATGACCGCTAACCGCTAAGCGAACCCTTCGATAACCGCCAAAAAGCGATCCCTTACGATCGGACTTCCGAAATTTCAAACATAATGTGCGTTACTTTCAACACTTGAATATCAAAGTAAAACCCGTGGGCAAAAGGTAAAAAGTGATTTGAGTACCAAAAATTACTTTGTAACTTTTCTACATACGAATGAAGGCTCACCTGGGGGATAACCGCTAACCGCTAAGCGAACCCTTCGATAACCGCCAAAAAGCGATCCCTTACGATCGGAATTCCGAAAGTTCAAACATAATGTGCGTTACTTTCAACACTTGAATATCAAAGTAAAACCAGTGGGCAAAAGGTAAAAAGTGCTTTGAGTACCCAAAATTACTTTGTAACTTTTCTACATACGAATGAAGGCTCACCTGGGGGATAACCGCTAACCGCTAAGCGAACCCTTCGGTAACCGCAAAAAAGCGACCCCTTACGATCGGACTTCCGAAATTTCAAACATAATGTGCGTTACTTTCAACACTTGAATATCAAAGTAAAACCCGTGGGCAAAAGGTAAAAAGTGATTTGAGTACCCAAAATTACTTTGTAACTTTTCTACATACGAATGAAGGCTCACCTGGGGATAACCGCTAAGCGAACCCTTCGGTAACCGCAAAAAAGCGACCCATTACGATCGGACTTCCGAAATTTCAAACAAAATGTACGTTACTTTCAACACTTGAATATCATAGTAAAACCCGTGGGCAAAAGGTAAAAAGTGATTTGAGTACCCAAAATTACTTTGTAACTTTTCTACATACGAATGAAGGCTCACCTGGGGATAACCGCTAAGCGAACCCTTCGGTAACCGCCAAAAAGCGACCCCTTACGATCGGACTTCCGAAATTTCAAACAAAATGTGCGTTACTTTCAACACTTGAATATCATAGTAAAACCCGTGGGCAAAAGGTAAAAAGTGATTTGAGTACCCAAAATTACTTTGTAACTTTTCTACATACGAATGAAGGCTCACCTGGGGTATAACCGCTAACCGCTAAGCGAACCCTTCGATAACCGCAAAAAGCGATCCCTTACGATCGGACTTCCGAAATTTCAAACATAATGTGCGTTACTTTCAACACTTGAATATCAAAGTAAAACCCGTGGGCAAAAGGTAAAAAGTGATTTGAGTACCCAAAAATACTTTGTAACTTTTCTACATACGAATGAAGGCTCACCTGGGGGATAACCGCTAACAGCTAAGAGAACCCTTCGGTAACCGCAAAAAAGCGACCCCTTACGATCGGACTTCCGAAATTTCAAACAAAATGTGCGTTACTTTCAACACTTGAATATCATAGGAAAACCCGTGGGCAAAAGGTAAAAAGTGATTTGAGTACCCAAAAATACTTTGTAACTTTTCTACATACGAATGAAGGCTCACCTGGGGGATAACCGCTAACCGCTAAGCGAACCCTTCGGTAACCGCAAAAAAGCGACCCCTTACGATCGGACTTCCGAAATTTCAAACAAAATGTGCGTTACTTTCAACACTTGAATATCATAGGAAAACCCGTGGGCAAAAGGTAAAAAGTGATTTGAGTACCCAAAATTACTTTGTAACTTTTCTACATACGAATGAAGGCTCACCTGGGGATGACCGCTAACCGCTAAGCGAACCCTTCGGTAACCGCCAAAAAGCGATCCCTTACGATCGGACTTCCGAAATTTCAAACATAATGTGCGTTACTTTCAACACTTGAATATCAAAGTAAAACCCGTGGGCAAAAGGTAAAAAGTGATTTGAGTACCCAAAATTACTTTGTAACTTTTCTACATACGAATGAAGGCTCACCTGGGGATGACCGCTAACCGCTAAGCGAACCCTTCGATAACCGCCAAAAAGCGATCCCTTACGATCGGACTTCCGAAATTTCAAACATAATGTGCGTTACTTTCAACACTTGAATATCATAGGAAACCCGTGGGCAAAAGGTAAAAAGTGATTTGAGTACCCAAAATTACTTTGTAACTTTTCTACATACGAATGAAGGCTCACCTGGGGATAACCGCTAACCGCTAAGCGAACCCTTCGATAACCGCCAAAAAGCGATCCCTTACGATCGGACTTCCGAAATTTCAAACAAAATGTGCGTTACTTTCAACACTTGAATATCATAGTAAAACCCGTGGGCAAAAGGTAAAAAGTGATTTGAGTACCCAAAATTACTTTGTAACTTTTCTACATACGAATGAAAGCTCACCTGGGGGATAACCGCTAACCGCTAAGCGAACCCTTCGATAACCGCCAAAAAGCGACCCCTTACGATCGGACTTCCGAAATTTCAAACATAATGTGCGTTACTTTCAACACTTGAATATCAAAGTAAAACCCGTGGGCAAAAGGTAAAAAGTGATTTGAGTACCCAAAATTACTTTGTAACTTTTCTACATACGAATGAAGGCTCACCTGGGGATAACCGCTAACCGCTAAGCGAACCCTTCGATAACCGCCAAAAAGCGATCCCTTACGATCGGACTTCCGAAATTTCAAACAAAATGTGCGTTACTTTCAACACTTGAGTATCATAGTAAAACCCGTGGGCAAAAGGTAAAAAGTGATTTGAGTACCCAAAATTACTTTGTAACTTTTCTACATACGAATGAAGGCTCACCTGGGGGATAACCGCTAACCGCTAAGCGAACCCTTCGATAACCGCCAAAAAGCGACCCCTTACGATCGGACTTCCGAAATTTCAAACATAATGTGCGTTACTTTCAACACTTGAATATCAAAGTAAAACCCGTGGGCAAAAGGTAAAAAGTGATTTGAGTACCCAAAATTACTTTGTAACTTTTCTACATACGAATGAAGGCTCACCTGGGGATAACCGCTAAGCGAACCCTTCGATAACCGCCAAAAAGCGACCCCTTACGATCGGACTTCCGAAATTTCAAACATAATGTGCGTTACTTTCAACACTTGAATATCAAAGTAAAACCCGTGGGCAAAAGGTAAAAAGTGATTTGAGTACCCAAAATTACTTTGTAACTTTTCTACATACGAATGAAGGCTCACCTGGGGATAACCGCTAAGCGAACCCTTCGGTAACCTCAAAAAAGCGACCCATTACGATCGGACTTCCGAAATTTCAAACATAATGTGCGTTACTTTCAACACTTGAATATCATAGTAAAACCCGTGGGCAAAAGGTAAAAAGTGATTTGAGTACCCAAAATTACTTTGTAACTTTTCTACATACGAATGAAGGCTCACCTGGGGATGACCGCTAACCGCTAAGCGAACCCTTCGATAACCGCCAAAAAGCGATCCCTTACGATCGGACTTCCGAAATTTCAAACATAATGTGCGTTACTTTCAACACTTGAATATCAAAGTAAAACCCGTGGGCAAAAGGTAAAAAGTGATTTGAGTACCCAAAATTACTTTGTAACTTTTCTACATACGAATGAAGGCTCACCTGGGGGATAACCGCTAACCGCTAAGCGAACCCTTCGGTAACCGCCAAAAAGCGACCCCTTACGATCGGACTTCCGAAATTTCAAACATAATGTGCGTTACTTTCAACACTTGAATATCAAAGTAAAACCCGTGGGCAAAAGGTAAAAAGTGATTTGAGTACCCAAAATTACTTTGTAACTTTTCTACATACGAATGAAGGCTCACCTGGGGATGACCGCTAACCGCTAAGCGAACCCTTCGATAACCGCCAAAAAGCGATCCCTTACGATCGGACTTCCGAAATTTCAAACATAATGTGCGTTACTTTCAACACTTGAATATCAAAGTAAAACCCGTGGGCAAAAGGTAAAAAGTGATTTGAGTACCCAAAATTACTTTGTAACTTTTCTACATACGAATGAAGGCTCACCTGGGGATAACCGCTAACCGCTAAGCGAACCCTTCGGTAACCGCAAAAAAGCGACCCCTTACGATCGGACTTCCGAAATTTCAAACATAATGTGCGTTACTTTCAACACTTGAATATCATAGTAAAACCCGTGGGCAAAAGGTAAAAAGTGATTTGAGTACCCAAAATTACTTTGTAACTTTTCTACATACGAATGAAGGCTCACCTGGGGGATAACCGCTAACCGCTAAGCGAACCCTTCGATAACCGCCAAAAAGCGACCCCTTACGATCGGACTTCCGAAATTTCAAACAAAATGTGCGTTACTTTCAACACTTGAATATCAAAGTAAAACCCGTGGGCAAAAGGTAAAAAGTGATTTGAGTACCCAAAATTACTTTGTAACTTTTCTACATACGAATGAAGGCTCACCTGGGGATAACCGCTAAGCGAACCCTTCGGTAACCGCCAAAAAGCGACCCCTTACGATCGGACTTCCGAAATTTCAAACAAAATGTGCGTTACTTTCAACACTTGAATATCATAGGAAAACCCGTGGGCAAAAGGTAAAAAGTGATTTGAGTACCCAAAATTACTTTGTAACTTTTCTACATACGAATGAAGGCTCACCTGGGGTATAACCGCTAACCGCTAAGCGAACCCTTCGATAACCGCCAAAAAGCGATCCCTTACGATCGGACTTCCGAAATTTCAAACATAATGTGCGTTACTTTCAACACTTGAATATCAAAGTACAATCCGTGGGCAAAAGGTAAAAAGTGATTTGAGTACCAAAAATTACTTTGTAACTTTTCTACATACGAATGAAGGCTCACCCGGGGGATAACCGCTAACCGCTAAGCGAACCCTTCGATAACCGCCAAAAAGCGACCCCTTACGATCGGACTTCCGAAATTTCAAACATAATGTGCGTTACTTTCAACACTTGAATATCAAAGTAAAACCCGTGGGCAAAAGGTAAAAAGTGATTTGAGTACCCAAAATTACTTTGTAACTTTTCTACATACGAATGAAGGCTCACCTGGGGATAACCGCTAAGCGAACCCTTCGGTAACCGCAAAAAAGCGACCCCTTACGATCGGACTTCCGAAATTTCAAACATAATGTGCGTTACTTTCAACACTTGAATATCATAGGAAAACCCGTGGGCAAAAGGTAAAAAGTGATTTGAGTACCCAAAATTACTTTGTAACTTTTCTACATACGAATGAAGGCTCACCTGGGGATAACCGCTAACCGCTAAGCGAACCCTTCGATAACCGCCAAAAAGCGACCCCTTACGATCGGACTTCCGAAATTTCAAACATAATGTGCGTTACTTTCAACACTTGAATATCAAAGTAAAACCCGTGGGCAAAAGGTAAAAAGTGATTTGAGTACCAAAATTACTTTGTAACTTTTCTACATACGAATGAAGGCTCACCTGGGGGATAACCGCTAACCGCTAAGCGAACCCTTCGATAACCGCAAAAAAGCGACCCTTACGATCGGACTTCCGAAATTTCAAACATAATGTGCGTTACTTTCAACACTTGAATATCAAAGTAAAACCCGTGGGCAAAAGGTAAAAAGTGATTTGAGTACCCAAATTACTTTGTAACTTTTCTACATACGAATGAAGGCTCACCTGGGGGATAACCGCTAACCGCTAAGCGAACCCTTCGGTAACCGCAAAAAAGCGACCCCTTACGATCGGACTTCCGAAATTTCAAACATAATGTGCGTTACTTTCAACACTTGAATATCATAGTAAAACCCGTGGGCAAAAGGTAAAAAGTGATTTGAGTACCCAAAATTACTTTGTAACTTTTCTACATACGAATGAAGGCTCACCTGGGGGATAACCGCTAACCGCTAAGCGAACCCTTCGATAACCGCCAAAAAGCGACCCCTTACGATCGGACTTCCGAAATTTCAAACATAATGTGCGTTACTTTCAACACTTGAATATCAAAGTAAAAGCCGTGGGCAAAAGGTAAAAAGTAATTTGAGTACCCAAAATTACTTTGTAACTTTTCTACATACGAATGAAGGCTCACCTGGGGATAACCGCTAAGCGAACCCTTCGGTAACCGCAAAAAAGCGACCCCTTACGATCGGACTTCCGAAATTTCAAACAAAATGTGCGTTACTTTCAACACTTGAATATCATAGTAAAACCCGTGGGCAAAAGGTAAAAAGTGATTTGAGTACCCAAAATTACTTTGTAACTTTTCTACATACGAATGAAGGCTCACCTGGGGATAACCGCTAAGCGAACCCTTCGGTAACCGCAAAAAGCGACCCCTTACGATCGGACTTCCGAAATTTCAAACAAAATGTGCGTTACTTTCAACACTTGAATATCATAGTAAAACCCGTGGGCAAAAGGTAAAAAGTGATTTGAGTACCCAAAATTACTTTGTAACTTTTCTACATACGAATGAAGGCTCACCTGGGGGATAACCGCTAACCGCTAAGCGAACCCTTCGATAACCGCCAAAAAGCGACCCCTTACGATCGGACTTCCGAAATTTCAAACATAATGTGCGTTACTTTCAACACTTGAATATCAAAGTAAAACCCGTGGGCAAAAGGTAAAAAGTGATTTGAGTACCCAAAATTACTTTGTAACTTTTCTACATACGAATGAAGGCTCACCTGGGGGATAACCGCTAACCGCTAAGCGAACCCTTCGATAACCGCCAAAAAGCGATCCCTTACGATCGGACTTCCGAAATTTCAAACATAATGTGCGTTACTTTCAACACTTGAATATCAAAGTAAAACCCGTGGGCAAAAGGTAAAAAGTGATTTGAGTACCCAAAATTACTTTGTAACTTTTCTACATACGAATGAAGGCTCACCTGGGGATAACCGCTAACCGCTAAGCGAACCCTTCGGTAACCGCCAAAAAGCGACCCCTTACGATCGGACTTCCGAAATTTCAAACAAAATGTGCGTTACTTTCAACACTTGAATATCATAGGAAACCCGTGGGCAAAAGGTAAAAAGTGATTTGAGTACCCAAAATTACTTTGTAACTTTTCTACATACGAATGAAGGCTCACCTGGGGGATAACCGCTAACCGCTAAGCGAACCCTTCGGTAACCGCAAAAAAGCGACCCCTTACGATCGGACTTCCGAAATTTCAAACATAATGTGCGTTACTTTCAACACTTGAATATCATAGTAAAACCCGTGGGCAAAAGGTAAAAAGTGATTTGAGTACCCAAAATTACTTTGTAACTTTTCTACATACGAATGAAGGCTCACCTGGGGGATAACCGCTAACCGCTAAGCGAACCCTTCGATAACCGCCAAAAAGCGATCCCTTACGATCGGACTTCCGAAATTTCAAACATAATGTGCGTTACTTTCAACACTTGAATATCAAAGTAAAACCCGTGGGCAAAAGGTAAAAAGTGATTTGAGTACCCAAAATTACTTTGTAACTTTTCTACATACGAATGAAGGCTCACCTGGGGGATAACCGCTAACCGCTAAGCGAACCCTTCGATAACCGCCAAAAAGCGACCCCTTACGATCGGACTTCCGAAATTTCAAACATAATGTGCGTTACTTTCAACACTTGAATATCAAAGTAAAACCCGTGGGCAAAAGGTAAAAAGTGATTTGAGTACCCAAATTACTTTGTAACTTTTCTACATACGAATGAAGGCTCACCTGGGGGATAACCGCTAACCGCTAAGCGAACCCTTCGGTAACCGCAAAAAAGCGACCCATTACGATCGGACTTCCGAAATTTCAAACAAAATGTGCGTTACTTTCAACACTTGAATATCATAGTAAAACCCGTGGGCAAAAGGTAAAAAGTGATTTGAGTACCCAAAATTACTTTGTAACTTTTCTACATACGAATGAAGGCTCACCTGGGGGATAACCGCTAACCGCTAAGCGAACCCTTCGATAACCGCCAAAAAGCGACCCCTTACGATCGGACTTCCGAAATTTCAAACATAATGTGCGTTACTTTCAACACTTGAATATCAAAGTAAAACCCGTGGGCAAAAGGTAAAAAGTGATTTGAGTACCCAAAATTACTTTGTAACTTTTCTACATACGAATGAAGGCTCACCTGGGGGATAACCGCTAACCGCTAAGCGAACCTTCGGTAACCGCCAAAAAGCGACCCCTTACGATCGGACTTCCGAAATTTCAAACATAATGTGCGTTACTTTCAACACTTGAATATCAAAGTAAAACCCGTGGGCAAAAGGTAAAAAGTGATTTGAGTACCCAAAATTACTTTGTAACTTTTCTACATACGAATGAAGGCTCACCTGGGGATAACCGCTAACCGCTAAGCGAACCCTTCGGTAACCGCAAAAAAGCGACCCCTTACGATCGGACTTCCGAAATTTCAAACAAAATGTGCGTTACTTTCAACACTTGAATATCATAGTAAAACCCGTGGGCAAAAGGTAAAAAGTGATTTGAGTACCCAAAATTACTTTGTAACTTTTCTACATACGAATGAAGGCTCACCTTGGGGATAACCGCTAACCGCTAAGCGAACCCTTCGGTAACCGCAAAAAGCGACCCCTTACGATCGGACTTCCGAAATTTCAAACATAATGTGCGTTACTTTCAACACTTGAATATCAAAGTAAAACCCGTGGGCAAAAGGTAAAAAGTGATTTGAGTACCCAAAATTACTTTGTAACTTTTCTACATACGAATGAAGGCTCACCTGGGGGATAACCGCTAACCGCTAAGCGAACCCTTCGATAACCGCCAAAAAGCGACCCCTTACGATCGGACTTCCGAAATTTCAAACATAATGTGCGTTACTTTCAACACTTGAATATCAAAGTAAAACCCGTGGGCAAAAGGTAAAAAGTGATTTGAGTACCCAAAATTACTTTGTAACTTTTCTACATACGAATGAAGGCTCACCTGGGGATAACCGCTAAGCGAACCCTTCGGTAACCGCAAAAAGCGACCCCTTACGATCGGACTTCCGAAATTTCAAACATAATGTGCGTTACTTTCAACACTTGAATATCATAGTAAACCCGTGGGCAAAAGGTAAAAAGTGATTTGAGTACCCAAAATTACTTTGTAACTTTTCTACATACGAATGAAGGCTCACCTGGGGGATAACCGCTAACCGCTAAGCGAACCCTTCGGTAACCGCCAAAAAGCGACCCCTTACGATCGGACTTCCGAAATTTCAAACAAAATGTGCGTTACTTTCAACACTTGAGTATCATAGTAAAACCCGTGGGCAAAAGGTAAAAAGTGATTTGAGTACCCAAAATTACTTTGTAACTTTTCTACATACGAATGAAGGCTCACCTGGGGGATAACCGCTAACCGCTAAGCGAACCCTTCGATAACCGCCAAAAAGCGACCCCTTACGATCGGACTTCCGAAATTTCAAACATAATGTGCGTTACTTTCAACACTTGAATATCAAAGTAAAACCCGTGGGCAAAAGGTAAAAAGTGATTTGAGTACCCAAAATTACTTTGTAACTTTTCTACATACGAATGAAGGCTCACCTGGGGGATAACCGCTAACCGCTAAGCGAACCCTTCGATAACCGCCAAAAAGCGACCCCTTACGATCGGACTTCCGAAATTTCAAACATAATGTGCGTTACTTTCAACACTTGAATATCAAAGTAAAACCCGTGGGCAAAAGGTAAAAAGTGATTTGAGTACCCAAAATTACTTTGTAACTTTTCTACATACGAATGAAGGCTCACCTGGGGATAACCGCTAAGCGAACCCTTCGGTAACCGCAAAAAGCGACCCCTTACGATCGGACTTCCGAAATTTCAAACAAAATGTGCGTTACTTTCAACACTTGAATATCATAGTAAAACCCGTGGGCAAAAGGTAAAAAGTGATTTGAGTACCCAAAATTATTTTGTAACTTTTCTACATACGAATGAAGGCTCACCTGGGGGATAACCGCTAACCGCTAAGCGAACCTTCGGTAACCGCCAAAAAGCGATCCCTTACGATCGGACTTCCGAAATTTCAAACATAATGTGCGTTACTTTCAACACTTGAATATCAAAGTAAATCCGTGGGCAAAAGGTAAAAAGTGATTTGAGTACCCAAAATTACTTTGTAACTTTTCTACATACGAATGAAGGCTCACCTGGGGATAACCGCTAACCGCTAAGCGAACCCTTCGGTAACCGCAAAAAAGCGACCCCTTACGATCGGACTTCCGAAATTTCAAACAAAATGTGCGTTACTTTCAACACTTGAATATCATAGTAAAACCCGTGGGCAAAAGGTAAAAAGTGATTTGAGTACCCAAAATTACTTTGTAACTTTTCTACATACGAATGAAGGCTCACCTTGGGGATAACCGCTAACCGCTAAGCGAACCCTTCGATAACCGCCAAAAAGCGACCCCTTACGATCGGACTTCCGAAATTTCAAACATAATGTGCGTTACTTTCAACACTTGAATATCATAGTAAAACCCGTGGGCAAAAGGTAAAAAGTGATTTGAGTACCCAAAATTACTTTGTAACTTTTCTACATACGAATGAAGGCTCACCTGGGGGATAACCGCTAACCGCTAAGCGAACCCTTCGATAACCGCCAAAAAGCGACCCCTTACGATCGGACTTCCGAAATTTCAAACATAATGTGCGTTACTTTCAACACTTGAATATCAAAGTAAAACCCGTGGGCAAAAGGTAAAAAGTGATTTGAGTACCCAAAATTACTTTGTAACTTTTCTACATACGAATGAAGGCTCACCTGGGGATAACCGCTAAGCGAACCCTTCGGTAACCGCCAAAAAGCGACCCCTTACGATCGGACTTCCGAAATTTCAAACAAAATGTGCGTTACTTTCAACACTTGAATATCATAGGTAAAACCCGTGGGCAAAAGGTAAAAAGTGATTTGAGTACCCAAAATTACTTTGTAACTTTTCTACATACGAATGAAGGCTCACCTGGGGGATAACCGCTAACCGCTAAGCGAACCCTTCGGTAACCGCCAAAAAGCGACCCCTTACGATCGGACTTCCGAAATTTCAAACATAATGTGCGTTACTTTCAACACTTGAATATCAAAGTACAATCCGTGGGCAAAAGGTAAAAAGTGATTTGAGTACCCAAAATTACTTTGTAACTTTTCTACATACGAATGAAGGCTCACCTGGGGGATAACCGCTAACCGCTAAGCGAACCCTTCGATAACCGCAAAAAAGCGACCCCTTACGATCGGACTTCCGAAATTTCAAACATAATGTGCGTTACTTTCAACACTTGAATATCAAAGTAAAACCCGTGGGCAAAAGGTAAAAAGTGATTTGAGTACCAAAAATTACTTTGTAACTTTTCTACATACGAATGAAGGCTCACCTGGGGGATAACCGCTAACCGCTAAGCGAACCCTTCGGTAACCGCAAAAAAGCGACCCCTTACGATCGGACTTCCGAAATTTCAAACATAATGTGCGTTACTTTCAACACTTGAATATCAAAGTAAAACCCGTGGGCAAAAGGTAAAAAGTGATTTGAGTACCCAAAATTACTTTGTAACTTTTCTACATACGAATGAAGGCTCACCTGGGGATAACCGCTAAGCGAACCCTTCGGTAACCGCAAAAAGCGACCCCTTACGATCGGACTTCCAAAATTTCAAACATAATGTGCGTTACTTTCAACACTTGAATATCATAGTAAAACCCGTGGGCAAAAGGTAAAAAGTGATTTGAGTACCCAAAATTACTTTGTAACTTTTCTACATACGAATGAAGGCTCACCTGGGGATAACCGCTAACCGCTAAGCGAACCCTTCGATAACCGCCAAAAAGCGACCCCTTACGATCGGACTTCCGAAATTTCAAACATAATGTGCGTTACTTTCAACACTTGAATATCAAAGTAAAACCCGTGGGCAAAAGGTAAAAAGTGATTTGAGTACCCAAAATTACTTTGTAACTTTTCTACATACGAATGAAGGCTCACCTGGGGGATAACCGCTAACCGCTAAGCGAACCCTTCGATAACCGCCAAAAAGCGATCCCCTTACGATCGGACTTCCGAAATTTCAAACATAATGTGCGTTACTTTCAACACTTGAATATCAAAGTAAAACCCGTGGGCAAAAGGTAAAAAGTGATTTGAGTACCCAAAATTACTTTGTAACTTTTCTACATACGAATGAAGGCTCACCTGGGGGATAACCGCTAACCGCTAAGCGAACCCTTCGGTAACCGCAAAAAAGCGACCCCTTACGATCGGACTTCCGAAATTTCAAACATAATGTGCGTTACTTTCAACACTTGAATATCAAAGTAAAACCCGTGGGCAAAAGGTAAAAAGTGATTTGAGTACCCAAAATTACTTTGTAACTTTTCTACATACGAATGAAGGCTCACCTGGGGATAACCGCTAAGCGAACCCTTCGGTAACCGCAAAAAAGCGACCCCTTACGATCGGACTTCCGAAATTTCAAACAAAATGTGCGTTACTTTCAACACTTGAATATCATAGTAAAACCCGTGGGCAAAAGGTAAAAAGTGATTTGAGTACCCAAAATTACTTTGTAACTTTTCTACATACGAATGAAGGCTCACCTGGGGATAACCGCTAAGCGAACCCTTCGGTAACCGCCAAAAAGCGACCCCTTACGATCGGACTTCCGAAATTTCAAACAAAATGTGCGTTACTTTCAACACTTGAATATCATAGTAAAACCCGTGGGCAAAAGGTAAAAAGTGATTTGAGTACCCAAAATTACTTTGTAACTTTTCTACATACGAATGAAGGCTCACCTGGGGTATAACCGCTAACCGCTAAGCGAACCCTTCGGTAACCGCCAAAAAGCGATCCCTTACGATCGGACTTCCGAAATTTCAAACATAATGTGCGTTACTTTCAACACTTGAATATCAAAGTAAAACCCGTGGGCAAAAGGTAAAAAGTGATTTGAGTACCCAAAAATACTTTGTAACTTTTCTACATACGAATGAAGGCTCACCTGGGGGATAACCGCTAACCGCTAAGCGAACCCTTCGGTAACCGCAAAAAAGCGACCCCTTACGATCGGACTTCCGAAATTTCAAACAAAATGTGCGTTACTTTCAACACTTGAATATCATAGTAAAACCCGTGGGCAAAAGGTAAAAAGTGATTTGAGTACCCAAAAATACTTTGTAACTTTTCTACATACGAATGAAGGCTCACCTGGGGGATAACCGCTAACCGCTAAGCGAACCCTTCGGTAACCGCAAAAAAGCGACCCCTTACGATCGGACTTCCGAAATTTCAAACAAAATGTGCGTTACTTTCAACACTTGAATATCATAGTAAAACCCGTGGGCAAAAGGTAAAAAGTGATTTGAGTACCCAAAATTACTTTGTAACTTTTCTACATACGAATGAAGGCTCACCTGGGGATAACCGCTAACCGCTAAGCGAACCCTTCGGTAACCGCAAAAAAGCGATCCCTTACGATCGGACTTCCGAAATTTCAAACATAATGTGCGTTACTTTCAACACTTGAATATCAAAGTAAAACCCGTGGGCAAAAGGTAAAAAGTGATTTGAGTACCCAAAATTACTTTGTAACTTTTCTACATACGAATGAAGGCTCACCTGGGGATAACCGCTAACCGCTAAGCGAACCCTTCGATAACCGCAAAAAGCGACCCCTTACGATCGGACTTCCGAAATTTCAAACATAATGTGCGTTACTTTCAACACTTGAATATCATAGTAAAACCCGTGGGCAAAAGGTAAAAAGTGATTTGAGTACCCAAAATTACTTTGTAACTTTTCTACATACGAATGAAGGCTCACCTGGGGATAACCGCTAACCGCTAAGCGAACCCTTCGATAACCGCCAAAAAGCGACCCCTTACGATCGGACTTCCGAAATTTCAAACAAAATGTGCGTTACTTTCAACACTTGAGTATCATAGTAAAACCCGTGGGCAAAAGGTAAAAAGTGATTTGAGTACCCAAAATTACTTTGTAACTTTTCTACATACGAATGAAGGCTCACCTGGGGGATAACCGCTAACCGCTAAGCGAACCCTTCGATAACCGCCAAAAAGCGACCCCTTACGATCGGACTTCCGAAATTTCAAACATAATGTGCGTTACTTTCAACACTTGAATATCAAAGTAAAACCCGTGGGCAAAAGGTAAAAAGTGATTTGAGTACCCAAAATTACTTTGTAACTTTTCTACATACGAATGAAGGCTCACCTGGGGATAACCGCTAACCGCTAAGCGAACCCTTCGATAACCGCAAAAAGCGATCCCTTACGATCGGACTTCCGAAATTTCAAACAAAATGTGCGTTACTTTCAACACTTGAATATCATAGTAAAACCCGTGGGCAAAAGGTAAAAAGTGATTTGAGTACCCAAAATTACTTTGTAACTTTTCTACATACGAATGAAGGCTCACCTGGGGGATAACCGCTAACCGCTAAGCGAACCCTTCGATAACCGCCAAAAAGCGACCCCTTACGATCGGACTTCCGAAATTTCAAACATAATGTGCGTTACTTTCAACACTTGAATATCAAAGTAAAACCCGTGGGCAAAAGGTAAAAAGTGATTTGAGTACCCAAAATTACTTTGTAACTTTTCTACATACGAATGAAGGCTCACCTGGGGATAACCGCTAAGCGAACCCTTCGATAACCGCCAAAAAAGCGACCCCTTACGATCGGACTTCCGAAATTTCAAACATAATGTGCGTTACTTTCAACACTTGAATATCAAAGTAAAACCCGTGGGCAAAAGGTAAAAAGTGATTTGAGTACCCAAAATTACTTTGTAACTTTTCTACATACGAATGAAGGCTCACCTGGGGATAACCGCTAAGCGAACCCTTCGGTAACCGCAAAAAAGCGACCCATTACGATCGGACTTCCGAAATTTCAAACATAATGTGCGTTACTTTCAACACTTGAATATCATAGTAAAACCCGTGGGCAAAAGGTAAAAAGTGATTTGAGTACCCAAAATTACTTTGTAACTTTTCTACATACGAATGAAGGCTCACCTGGGGATAACCGCTAACCGCTAAGCGAACCCTTCGATAACCGCAAAAAAGCGACCCTTACGATCGGACTTCCGAAATTTCAAACATAATGTGCGTTACTTTCAACACTTGAATATCAAAGTAAAACCCGTGGGCAAAAGGTAAAAAGTGATTTGAGTACCAAAAATTACTTTGTAACTTTTCTACATACGAATGAAGGCTCACCTGGGGGATAACCGCTAACCGCTAAGCGAACCCTTCGATAACCGCCAAAAAGCGACCCCTTACGATCGGACTTCCGAAATTTCAAACATAATGTGCGTTACTTTCAACACTTGAATATCAAAGTAAAACCCGTGGGCAAAAGGTAAAAAGTGATTTGAGTACACAAAATTACTTTGTAACTTTTCTACATACGAATGAAGGCTCACCTGGGGATAACCGCTAACCGCTAAGCGAACCCTTCGATAACCGCCAAAAAGCGATCCCTTACGATCGGACTTCCGAAATTTCAAACATAATGTGCGTTACTTTCAACACTTGAATATCAAAGTAAAACCCGTGGGCAAAAGGTAAAAAGTGATTTGAGTACCCAAAATTACTTTGTAACTTTTCTACATACGAATGAAGGCTCACCTGGGGATAACCGCTAACCGCTAAGCGAACCCTTCGGTAACCGCAAAAAAGCGACCCCTTACGATCGGACTTCCGAAATTTCAAACATAATGTGCGTTACTTTCAACACTTGAATATCATAGTAAAACCCGTGGGCAAAAGGTAAAAAGTGATTTGAGTACCCAAAATTACTTTGTAACTTTTCTACATACGAATGAAGGCTCACCTGGGGGATAACCGCTAACCGCTAAGCGAACCCTTCGATAACCGCCAAAAAAGCGACCCCTTACGATCGGACTTCCGAAATTTCAAACAAAATGTGCGTTACTTTCAACACTTGAATATCAAAGTAAAACCCGTGGGCAAAAGGTAAAAAGTGATTTGAGTACCCAAAATTACTTTGTAACTTTTCTACATACGAATGAAGGCTCACCTGGGGATAACCGCTAAGCGAAACCTTCGGTAACCGCAAAAAGCGACCCCTTACGATCGGACTTCCGAAATTTCAAACAAAATGTGCGTTACTTTCAACACTTGAATATCATAGTAAAACCCGTGGGCAAAAGGTAAAAAGTGATTTGAGTACCCAAAATTACTTTGTAACTTTTCTACATACGAATGAAGGCTCACCTGGGGGATAACCGCTAACCGCTAAGCGAACCCTTCGATAACCGCAAAAAAGCGATCCCTTACGATCGGACTTCCGAAATTTCAAACATAATGTGCGTTACTTTCAACACTTGAATATCAAAGTACAACCGTGGGCAAAAGGTAAAAAGTGATTTGAGTACCAAAAATTACTTTGTAACTTTTCTACATACGAATGAAGGCTCACCGGGGGATAACCGCTAACCGCTAAGCGAACCCTTCGGTAACCGCAAAAAAGCGATCCCTTACGATCGGACTTCCGAAATTTCAAACATAATGTGCGTTACTTTCAACACTTGAATATCAAAGTAAAAGCCGTGGGCAAAAGGTAAAAAGTGATTTGAGTACCCAAAATTACTTTGTAACTTTCTACATACGAATGAAGGCTCACCTGGGGATAACCGCTAAGCGAACCCTTCGGTAACCGCAAAAAAGCGACCCCTTACGATCGGACTTCCGAAATTTCAAACATAATGTGCGTTACTTTCAACACTTGAATATCATAGTAAAACCCGTGGGCAAAAGGTAAAAAGTGATTTGAGTACCCAAAATTACTTTGTAACTTTTCTACATACGAATGAAGGCTCACCTGGGGATAACCGCTAACCGCTAAGCGAACCCTTCGTAACCGCAAAAAGCGACCCTTACGATCGGACTTCCGAAATTTCAAACATAATGTGCGTTACTTTCAACACTTGAATATCAAAGTAAAACCCGTGGGCAAAAGGTAAAAAGTGATTTGAGTACCAAAAATTACTTTGTAACTTTTCTACATACGAATGAAGGCTCACCTGGGGGATAACCGCTAACCGCTAAGCGAACCCTTCGATAACCGCCAAAAAGCGACCCCTTACGATCGGAATCCGAAATTTCAAACATAATGTGCGTTACTTTCAACACTTGAATATCAAAGTAAAACCGTGGGCAAAAGGTAAAAAGTGATTTGAGTACCCAAATTACTTTGTAACTTTTCTACATACGAATGAAGGCTCACCTGGGGGATAACCGCTAACCGCTAAGCGAACCCTTCGGTAACCGCAAAAAAGCGACCCCTTACGATCGGACTTCCGAAATTTCAAACATAATGTGCGTTACTTTCAACACTTGAATATCATAGTAAAACCCGTGGGCAAAAGGTAAAAAGTGATTTGAGTACCCAAAATTACTTTGTAACTTTTCTACATACGAATGAAGGCTCACCTGGGGGATAACCGCTAACCGCTAAGCGAACCCTTCGATAACCGCAAAAAGCGACCCCTTACGATCGGACTTCCGAAATTTCAAACATAATGTGCGTTACTTTCAACACTTGAATATCAAAGTAAAACCCGTGGGCAAAAGGTAAAAAGTGATTTGAGTACCCAAAATTACTTTGTAACTTTTCTACATACGAATGAAGGCTCACCTGGGGATAACCGCTAAGCGAACCCTTCGGTAACCGCAAAAAAGCGACCCATTACGATCGGACTTCCGAAATTTCAAACAAAATGTGCGTTACTTTCAACACTTGAATATCATAGTAAAACCCGTGGGCAAAAGGTAAAAAGTGATTTGAGTACCCAAAATTACTTTGTAACTTTTCTACATACGAATGAAGGCTCACCTGGGGATAACCGCTAAGCGAAACCTTCGGTAACGGCAAAAAGCGACCCCTTACGATCGGACTTCCGAAATTTCAAACAAAATGTGCGTTACTTTCAACACTTGAATATCATAGTAAAACCCGTGGGCAAAAGGTAAAAAGTGATTTGAGTACCCAAAATTACTTTGTAACTTTTCTACATACGAATGAAGGCTCACCTGGGGGATAACCGCTAACCGCTAAGCGAACCCTTCGATAACCGCCAAAAAGCGACCCTTACGATCGGACTTCCGAAATTTCAAACATAATGTGCGTTACTTTCAACACTTGAATATCAAAGTAAAACCCGTGGGCAAAAGGTAAAAAGTGATTTGAGTACCCAAAAATTACTTTGTAACTTTTCTACATACGAATGAAGGCTCACCTGGGGGATAACCGCTAACCGCTAAGCGAACTCTTCGATAACCGCCAAAAAGCGACCCCTTACGATCGGACTTCCGAAATTTCAAACATAATGTGCGTTACTTTCAACACTTGAATATCAAAGTAAAACCCGTGGGCAAAAGGTAAAAAGTGATTTGAGTACCCAAAATTACTTTGTAACTTTTCTACATACGAATGAAGGCTCACCTGGGGATAACCGCTAACCGCTAAGCGAACCCTTCGGTAACCGCCAAAAAGCGACCCCTTACGATCGGACTTCCGAAATTTCAAACAAAATGTGCGTTACTTTCAACACTTGAATATCATAGGAAAACCCGTGGGCAAAAGGTAAAAAGTGATTTGAGTACCCAAAATTACTTTGTAACTTTTCTACATACGAATGAAGGCTCACCTGGGGGATAACCGCTAACCGCTAAGCGAACCCTTCGGTAACCGCAAAAAAGCGACCCCTTACGATCGGACTTCCGAAATTTCAAACATAATGTGCGTTACTTTCAACACTTGAATATCATAGTAAAACCCGTGGGCAAAAGGTAAAAAGTGATTTGAGTACCCAAAATTACTTTGTAACTTTTCTACATACGAATGAAGGCTCACCTGGGGGATAACCGCTAACCGCTAAGCGAACCCTTCGATAACCGCCAAAAAGCGACCCCTTACGATCGGACTTCCGAAATTTCAAACATAATGTGCGTTACTTTCAACACTTGAATATCAAAGTAAAACCCGTGGGCAAAAGGTAAAAAGTGATTTGAGTACCCAAAATTACTTTGTAACTTTTCTACATACGAATGAAGGCTCACCTGGGGGATACCGCTAACCGCTAAGCGAACCCTTCGGTAACCGCCAAAAAAGCGACCCCTTACGATCGGACTTCCGAAATTTCAAACATAATGTGCGTTACTTTCAACACTTGAATATCAAAGTAAAACCGTGGGCAAAAGGTAAAAAGTGATTTGAGTACCCAAATTACTTTGTAACTTTTCTACATACGAATGAAGGCTCACCTGGGGGATAACCGCTAACCGCTAAGCGAACCCTTCGGTAACCGCAAAAAGCGACCCTTACGATCGGACTTCCGAAATTTCAAACAAAATGTGCGTTACTTTCAACACTTGAATATCATAGTAAAACCCGTGGGCAAAAGGTAAAAAGTGATTTGAGTACCCAAAATTACTTTGTAACTTTTCTACATACGAATGAAGGCTCACCTGGGGGATAACCGCTAACCGCTAAGCGAACCCTTCGGTAACCGCCAAAAAGCGACCCCTTACGATCGGACTTCCGAATTTCAAACATAATGTGCGTTACTTTCAACACTTGAATATCAAAGTAAAACCCGTGGGCAAAAGGTAAAAAGTAATTTGAGTACCCAAAATTACTTTGTAACTTTTCTACATACGAATGAAGGCTCACCTGGGGATAACCGCTAAGCGAACCCTTCGGTAACCGCAAAAAAGCGACCATTACGATCGGACTTCCGAAATTTCAAACAAAATGTGCGTTACTTTCAACACTTGAATATCATAGTAAAACCCGTGGGCAAAAGGTAAAAAGTGATTTGAGTACCCAAAATTACTTTGTAACTTTTCTACATACGAATGAAGGCTCACCTGGGGATAACCGCTAAGCGAACCCTTCGGTAACCGCAAAAAGCGACCCTTACGATCGGACTTCCGAAATTTCAAACAAAATGTGCGTTACTTTCAACACTTGAATATCAAAGTAAAACCCGTGGGCAAAAGGTAAAAAGTGATTTGAGTACCCAAAATTACTTTGTAACTTTTCTACATACGAATGAAGGCTCACCTGGGGGATAACCGCTAACCGCTAAGAGAACCCTTCGGTAACCGCAAAAAAGCGACCCCTTACGATCGGACTTCCGAAATTTCAAACATAATGTGCGTTACTTTCAACACTTGAATATCATAGTAAAACCCGTGGGCAAAAGGTAAAAAGTGATTTGAGTACCCAAAATTACTTTGTAACTTTTCTACATACGAATGAAGGCTCACCTGGGGGATAACCGCTAACCGCTAAGCGAACCCTTCGGTAACCGCCAAAAAGCGACCCCTTACGATCGGACTTCCGAAATTTCAAACATAATGTGCGTTACTTTCAACACTTGAATATCAAAGTAAAACCCGTGGGCAAAAGGTAAAAAGTGATTTGAGTACCCAAAATTACTTTGTAACTTTTCTACATACGAATGAAGGCTCACCTGGGGGATAACCGCTAACCGCTAAGCGAACCCTTCGATAACCGCAAAAAGCGACCCCTTACGATCGGAATTCCAAAATTCAAACATAATGTGCGTTACTTTCAACACTTGAATATCAAAGTAAAACCCGTGGGCAAAAGGTAAAAAGTGATTTGAGTACCCAAATTACTTTGTAACTTTTCTACATACGAATGAAGGCTCACCTGGGGGATAACCGCTAAGAGAACCCTTCGGTAACCGCAAAAAAGCGACCCCTTACGATCGGACTTCCGAAATTTCAAACATAATGTGCGTTACTTTCAACACTTGAATATCATAGTAAAACCCGTGGGCAAAAGGTAAAAAGTGATTTGAGTACCCAAAATTACTTTGTAACTTTTCTACATACGAATGAAGGCTCACCTGGGGGATAACCGCTAACCGCTAAGCGAACCCTTCGATAACCGCAAAAAGCGACCCCTTACGATCGGACTTCCGAAATTTCAAACATAATGTGCGTTACTTTCAACACTTGAATATCAAAGTAAAAGATAAGCGTGGGCAAAGGTAAAAAGTATTTGAGTACCCAAAATTACTTTGTAACTTTTCTACATACGAATGAAGGCTCACCGGGGATAACCGCTAAGCGAACCCTTCGGTAACCGCCAAAAAGCGACCCATTACGATCGGACTTCCGAAATTTCAAAACAAATGTACGTTACTTTCAACACTGGAATATCATAGTAAAAAACCCGTGGGGCAAAAGGTAAAAAGTGATTTGAGTACCCAAAATTACTTTGTAACTTTTCTACATACGAATGAAGGCTCACCTGGGGATAACCGCTAAGCGAACCTTCGGTAACCGGAAAAAGCGACCCCTTACGATCGGACTTCCGAAATTTCACAACAAATGTGCGTTACTTTCAACACTTGAATATCATAGTAAAACCCGTGGGAAAAAGGTTAAAAAGTGATTTGAGTACCCAAAATTACTTTGTAACTTTTCTACATACGAATGAAGGCTCACCTGGGGGATAACCGCTACCGCTAAGCGAACCTTCGATAACCGCCAAAAAAGCGACCCTTACGATCGGACTTCCGAAATTTCAAACATAATGTGCGTTACTTTCAACACTTGAATATCAAAGTAAAGCCGTGGGCAAAAGGTAAAAAGTGATTTGAGTACCCAAAATTACTTTGTAACTTTCTACATACGAATGAAGGCTCACCGGGGGATAACCGCTAACCGCTAAGCGAACTCTTCGCGATAACCGCCAAAAGGCGATCCTTACGATCGGACTTCCGAAATTTCAAACATAATGTGCGTTACTTTAACACTTTGAATATCAAAGTAAAAACCGTGGGCAAAAGGTAAAAAGTGATTTGAGTACCAAAATTACTTTGTAACTTTTCTACATACGAATGAAGGCTGACCTGGGGATAACCGCTAACCGCTAAGCGAACCTTCGGTAACGCCCAAAAAGCGACCCCTTACGATCGGACTTCCGAAATTTAAAACAAAATGTGCGTTACTTTCAACACTTGAATATCATTGGAAAAACCCGTGGGCAAAAGGTAAAAAGTGATTTGAGTACCAAAATTACTTTGTAACTTTTCTAACATACGAATGAAGGCTCACCTGGGGGATAACCGCTAACGCTAAGAACCCTTCGATAACCGCCAAAAAGCGACCCTTACGCTCGAACTTCCGAAATTCAAACAAATGTGCGTTACTTGCAACACTTGAATATCAAGTACAATCCGTGGGCAAAGGTAAAAAGTGATTTGAGTACCC